>CAUYPK010051734.1:0-28452 GCA_963574355.1 Loris lydekkerianus | reverse complement strand
GTTTGGTAGAATTCTGACGTGAAGCCATCTGGTCCTGGGCTTTTCTTTTTAGGGAGATTTTGTATAGTTGATGCTATTTCAGAACTTGATATAGGCCTCTTCAACATTTCCACTTCATTCTGGCTAAGTCTTGGTAGGTGGAATACTTCCAGGTATTGGTGGATTTCTTTCAGATTTTCATATTTCTGAGAGTAGAGTTTCTTGTGATATTCGTTAAGGATTTTTTGAATTTCTGAGGGGTCTGTTGTTATTTCATTGTTACCATTTCTGATTGATAACATTAGAGATTTTACTCTATTTTTCCTGGTAAGGTTGGCCAAAGGTTTGTCAATTGTATTGATCTTTTCAAAAAACCAACTTTTGTATTTATTGATCTGTTGTATAATTCTTTTGTTTTCAATTTCATTTAATTCTGCTCTGATTTTGGTTATTTCTTTTATTCTGCTAGGTTTGGGGTTGGAGTGTTCTTCTTTCTCCAGTTGCTTGAGCTGTCCCATTAAGTTATTAACGTCTTCTCTTTCTGTTTTCTTGAGGAAGGCTGCAGTGCTATAAATTTCCCTCTTAGGATTGCCTTTGCAGTATCCCAGAGGTTCTGGTACTTGGTGTCTTGATTGTTGTTTTGTTCCAAAAATTTGCTGATTTCCTTCTTAATCTCATCTATAACCATGTTGTTGAAATCTGTTTTCCCTGTGTGGCTTGCATAGGTCATGACCAAAGAGATTTAAAAAAAAATGAGTTTGATTTTTTGCCTTGCTTCTTTGTGTTAAGCTTATCTACTGTATAAGTACATTGGAACTTGGTTTTATAAATATATGTATATATGTGCATGTTTCTTCTTCTTGTTTTAAAACTCGTACTGTCTTACAGAGGAAAGTTTAAGGCAAATGAGCAACGATGGGACTTTGATGCAAGGCTCCCCAAATGCCTTCCCCACATAGTAAACTGTCACAGCAATGATCAGTGGCTTAGAATGCCTCCTGAATTCCTGACCAGCTGCCAAAACAATTACTTAAGTAAATGTTTCCTGATGTCCAATGACCATTAACACCCTCCCTATACAACTGAGTATGAGCTGAGATTTTGAAGGCCTACTGCCTATTCTTAGTGAAATGTATGATAAAAAAAAAAAAAAAAGCTCTGCTGTTACGGTCCATTGGGCTAAGGAGGGTAAGCAAATCCTTTAGGGAGCAACAGAGGCACATCTCTTACATCTGTTTCTTCATGGACCAGGGTGGGTCTCTGAACTGCCCAATGGCATTCTCATGATAGGATTATACCAGAGCCAGGAGGAGGCAATCTATATTCTAAGATCCCCCGAGCCAAGAGCTCAGTAGAATGGCCATTGAAGACCATATTCTCTGTACAGTGAAGTGAGTCCTAATAAGGAGGTAGCTCAGTCCTTCTTTGGCCCCCTCAAGTTTTTAAGAGCTCAGTGTGTGGCACCAGAGCAGTGCACAGTCGAGGATCAAACATCTGCTTTTCTCGTAGGCTGATCTTTCTGAAGACAGGCCTTAGAACCCAGAGACTTTTGAAACCTTATTTCCCTAAAACCTGAAAGGGGAACTAGCCTTTGATGTGAGACCACACGTGGTCATCCATCTTTAGTGTTAGACCACTTGCAAGCTTGTTGGCACAACACTGTGATATTCAATAACTAGGAGGCCAGGGGTTTCATCAGGAAGTATTTCCCAGGTTCACAGGGCCTTAGAGAGCGGCTCTCAGCATGGGAGTGTCCCACCATTGTTTCAGTGCTGTCACTCTGAACGAGCAGTTTGTCCCCATTGTGTCTGGTTTCACATCTCTGTTCTAAAGAGAACCGTTTATACCAAGTCATTTCCTGTTTGGAAAAGATTGATTACTGATGTCTGCCAGGAGCTGCTGGCGAGGAGTGCACTGGGTTCTACCGTATTTTAAAGTCATCATCAAACATAGTGACTTTTCCTTTGGGCCCAGGGTGACTCCAGAATGCTTCTCAGCTTAGTGTCCAAAGCAGTCACTACTAATCAGTTGGCCTTGACTCATGAGCTGATGCCAGTTGGGCACTTTCGGTTTAGATGGATTATTTTTTCTCCTTCCTACTGTCAAAATATAGTATTCAAAAGCAGCTCAGTGGACTTCCTAAACATAGGTCACAGGCTGGTATCTCTTGGCCTGGGCAGAAATAGGACCAAGCAAGGCTAGAAGCCCATGGGGTGGTCTGCCACCAGGGATAGGACGCTGACTATTTTAGTAGGGGCTGGGATAGGAGACCTTTGCTTTTTTCTTCATGACTGAGCAACAGGTACTAGGACAGAACTAGAGGTTCTTCCAAGAAATTTGCCTTGAAAGAGAGATTATTGGTCGACCAAGTCTATCTTATTTATGTGGACTTTTTAAGATGGTGGCTTTATGTAAGCAATTGTAAAAGGCTACATGAATTCATTTTCTAACTTACATTTTAGAATACTCTTTTGAAAATTACCATGCAGGCTGAGCTATGAAATTACCAAGAATTCAGAGTGTAAGATGCAAAAGAAATAAAAATCTGCACATTTTGTCTGGGCTAATAGCCAGCCCTTCCTGCCATTGGCCATTTGTAGCATTTTTAATTCACATTCTTATTGACTAAACCAATTCTTGTAGTTGTTCTGATCTCGTAGGGCAGAGATCTGTCTTCAGACAGAGCATACTTACTACACAATAGACCCTCTTGTGCCATTTCTGTGGCTTTCCAGACTTTACCTGGACTTTCTGTCCATTAGTGTGTGCTATTGGCAACAGAGGCTTACCTCCAAATGCAACCAATCACTCAGCTCTTCAATATCAGCTTGACTGAGAGGAGCCTAACCATCTCCATGAAGGAGTCAGCCTTGCAAGGAGCAGGTGACAAACAGGGACAGCAGGGACAACTAGGACCCTCAAGAAACCTGCTATTGGGTCCTTTCTTCCCATTCAAAACCTCTTCTGCACTGTGGAGAAGCACTGTTAAGCCACTGCACAGCCTAAGATGGAATCGGGGTGCAGTGGGGGAGGATACTTCACATGCCCCTACAATGCCAGCCACTGAATTAGGAATTTATTGTAACTAGTGGAAACACTGAAGCTTGGGTAATTCTTGGCAGGTGGTCACGATATAGTGGTGTCCATTGTTCATTCCACAAGGGCACTGAAGCAAGGGCTTAAGTGGAGACCAAACCCAACTCACGTGCTGCCAGGCAGAAGCCTTTTTATTTACTCACACAGGCACCTTCTCTCTGCAAGCCTTGCACACAGCAGGGCTCATGGCCCAGATGGAGCACCTTTTTCTGATTGGCGCAAAGGTGCCATAGGGATTAGTGTGGGCCTTGATGTGCGCTCTTTTGGTCCTCAGGGCTGGTCAGACTTTTATGTGAACTCTGAATTCGTCTTGGTCCCCCAGCTCAGGAGAGAGGCTCTCCGTGAAATCGCAGAGGGCAAAACTCCCACGGTAGAAGGTGAGTTCTGGTGGCACATACAACACGTGACAGAGTTAGTCCCTTTTAACTCTCTTTAAGTCCTCATTAGTCAAGAGGAGAGTATCAGTTTGTTAAAAGAGAGATCAGCAAGTGCTAGAGATGCTTCAGTTGGACACACCAGCTACAAAGAGAGCCGAGATGAGACCCAGAGGCTTCAGCCAGAAGTTCTGCAGGCATTTTCACACCGCGTTAGGCTTCACTGTATTTCTTTTCAGAATTGCCTTCTACCTTTACCAAGGGATACTGGCTTCCTACTTAAAGAGGTAAAGGAACATTTAAAACAACAACTTAATATATGAAAGAAATGAATTGCGTTAAAAAATAGTAAGTAAAAAAAAAATGATGGACGACCTTCATTGTTTTTGTCAAATCCAAGCTATCCCTAGCATGGGTGAGTTTAGGAAACAGTAATTTAGTGTAAGGAGACCCAATGTGCCGTAGAATTGTTGTGTTTGAGAAAGGGAGGCCTTCATGGTAATAACGGTAGGTTTCTCACAACTTCTGCTAGGAAGCAAATAAAGGAAACATTTGCGCTGTTGTGGGAGGGATCTGGGTTTAGAAGCACATGTGTGCACATGTGTCTGCGTTTACATGGATTTATTCCATCAGCAAAAGCCGAGAAACTGATTTGTGGACTCTATGGATCCTGAGGGTGGGGAGGGAGGGCCACTATTAGAAGTCAAGCAGTTGACTCTTCATTTCTGTAGAAAAGAAACAGCTGAAGTAAAACCAGAACGTTCCGGAAGGGAAACACATCTATGAATTGATACTAGACTCAGGGTCCCTTTATTTGTCCGTGTCCCTCTCCTTCATTCTCACACAAGCATGCTTGTATATGCATGAGCACCACCTGAACCACCGGGGACTCAACCCTGCCATCCCATTGAACGACTTCCTGCAGAAGCCAACTGTATTGTGACAGCCATGACACAGGAAACTCACAGCATGTTCTCAGTCCTCATTCAGTGAAATAGCACATTGGGCTGTCCGTGGGAACATGGCGGGGACTGCTGCAGTAAAAGCGTTGTTTGGTGTCCATCGACAACAATAGCTTATGTTTACATAAAGGAAAAAAGTGTCCTTCAGTATAATATTAGAAAACTGCTGCCACAAGCCTTTGAAACAATTAGTTTAGACTATTTCACAGAGCATTAAGCTTAACAATGTCAGTCTGCTCCTAAATACTGTTCAAGAAAATTTTTGCAGTAAGGCCAAAATAGAGTTTAGCAAAAGGGCAACCTCAAACAGGCAATCTCTTCTCATTTTTTATACAGCCTTTGAGGGATATAATTGACTTATAATAAACTGCACATATTTAAAGTGTACAATTTGTTAAGTTTGAACATATATGGTACACAAGGTCTGACAACTAAGCTCGCGAACTCGTCCTAGAAAACGTGCTACCTACCTCACTGCTGAATATCACTATGATAACCTTCAAAGTCCTCCCCTTGGGAAGCTATGCACTGATACCAGCACATAGTCCACTCTTTAAACCAGTTTTGGAACTCTTTTTCTGGAATAGCTGTCAGAGCTGTCATTGTATTACCCTTGATATCCTGAATGTCATCAAAATGTCTTCCCTTCAATATTTCCTTTATCTGTGCTGGTTTTGGCAACACATATACTAAAACTAGAATGATACAGAGAAGATTAGCGTGGCCCCTGCACAAGGATGACATGCAAATTCGTGAAGCATTCCATATTTTAAAAAAAATTTCCTTTATATTTGGGTAAAGAAAAAGGTCACTAGGGGCCGGATCAAATTGGGAGGGTGTTCAGTCGAGTAGGGAGGGTGTTCCAATATAGTTATTTGTTTACTGGCTAAAAGTTTCCTCACCAACAGTGCTGTGTGAGTGGGTGCATTATTGTGATGCAAGAGCCATGAGTTGTTGGGGAAAAGTTCGGGTTGTTTTCTTCTGATTTTTTCAAGCCACATTTTCAGCACTTCCAAATAGTACACATGATTAACTGTCTAGTTGGTACAAACTCATAAAGAATAATGTCTCTGATATCAAATAACTTTAGCAACATTGTTTTGGCTCTTGATTTGAACTGACGGAACTTTTTTGGTTGTGAAGAATTGGCTAATTTCATTGTACTTTGACACTTTGTTTCAGGGTTGTATTGGTCCTCCCATGTTTCATCACCAGTGATAACATGGCCCAAACCATCGTCTTGACTCTCCAGAAGGTCCTGGCATCACTTGAGTTCCTTTGGTACTATTTTTGTACACAGCTTTCTCATGCAAAGATTTTCAGTTAAGATTTTCCTGTTTCTCTACGGATGTTCACTTGGTCTGCCATGCTGCTCACAGTCAGCTGATGATTCTGACATACACACAATTTGATGAATTTTTGCAGTGTTTTCATAAGCTCTGCTCGTTACTGGCTACCCTGATCTCTCTTCATCAATGATGCTTTCTTTCCTCTCAGAAAAATGTTTAATCCATTTGCACACTGCCATTGTTTTCATGGCATTGTCCTCATAAACTTGGACTAGCCTGTCCCTGATTTTACTTCTACTTTTGCCAAGTTTCATAAGAAATTTACAAATGTTTGTTTGTTGCTCTGATTGAAGCTCCGATATTCTTGTGAGGGCATACAAAATTGTACCACAACAACAACGAACACCACTCAGCAAGACACTGGCACATGTCAACGTGAACGTAACTGTGAGACGCTGATATTCCAAGGTTATGAAACCTTACTAAGCTGTCTGCAGTGTTGCCAGTATAAGTGCCTAGTGGCAAGTTCACAAACTTAATTGTCAGACATCATATATCTGTGAAATTGTCTCTGTGATCAAGATAATGAATACACTTAATCACTCCAAAATGTTTTGTGGAGTTCCTTGGAAATCTCTGCCTCCCACCATTCTCTATCTGTCTCCTTCCCCAGGTGGGAAAGTGGTTTCTGCAATGATAATTTGTATTTTCTAGAATTTTATAAGGGAACAGCATATACTCATTTTTGTCTGGCTCCTTTTAGCATAATTGTCATGTATACATGTCATGTATATCATTAATTCATTCCATTTTACTGCAAAATAACATTCCACTGTATGGTTATTCCATGATCTGTTTATACATCATCCACCTTTTGCTGGACATTTGGGTTGTTTTAGCTTTGGGTTATTACAAAGCGACCATGGACATACATGTACAAGTCTTTGCACGAATATATATTTTCTTTTCCGTTGGGTAAACAGCTAGGAGTACTGTGGCTGGATTATTTGGTAGTTGTACAGAAAGTATTTTCTAAAGAGTTATGCCATTTCATGTTCCCACAAGCAGTGTTAGGCAGTTCCAGTGGCTCGGCACCCTCACCAACACGTGGTATGTGAGCCATTTTGTCTTGCGGCTTTAGTTTGCATGTCCCAACTGAGCAATGATGTTTTGTACCCTTTGTGTGCTACTTATGATTTGTATATTTTCTTTGGTGAGGTGAATGCTCATTTAAAAAATTGGATCTACTCATTGTTTATTTTTGAGCATTCTTATATAGTCTGTATGCAAATCCTTTATCAGATATGTGCTTTGCAAATATTTTTTTTCTAATCTGTGGCTTGTCTTTTTATTTTCCTAACAGTATCTTTCAAAGAACTAAAGGTTTAAATTTTGATGAAATTTATCAGCTTTTGAAAATGGATCTTGCTTTTAAAGTGTCATATCTAAGAAATATGTGCCTAACCCAAAGTCACAAAAATTTTCTTTTTTTTTTTAGACAGAGTCTCACTTTGTTGCCCCTGGTAGAGTGCTGTGGTGTCACAGCTCACAGCAACCTCATATTCTTGGGCTTAAGTGAGTCTATTGTCTCAGCCTCCCAAGTAGCTGGTAGGGTACTACAGGCGCCCACCACAATGGCTGGCTATCTTTTTAGAGATGAAGTCTGGCTCTGGCTCAGGCTGGTCTTGAACTTGTGCTCTCAGGCAATCCACCTGCCTCAGCCTCCCAGAAAAATTTTCTTCTATATTTGCTTCTGTAAGTTTTATAATTTCAAGTTTTACCTTTCGGTCTATGATCTGTTTTGAATTATTATTCTTCCATTTTTGTTTATACAGGCAGTCCTTGAGTTATAATCATCTGACTTATGTAAACCTTGCACTTATGAACAGAGACTATTATAGGTAATAGGTAAATGTACCTGTCAACTTATATACAAATTCAACTTCAGAACAAATGTACGAAACGTATCTCGTTCATAACCTGGGGACTACCTGCAATTGACACATAATAATTATACACATTATGGAGGAAAATGTGATGCTTTAATGCATGTATATAGTGTAAGGATCAAATCAGGATAATTACCATATCCATCACTTTAAATATTTATCATTTTTCTGCATGATGTAAGGTATGAATCAAAGTTTGACTTTTTGCAAATTTATATCCAACATTGCTGAAAAGTCTATCCTTTTCTCCATAGATCAGCCATTGCCTATTTGTCAATAATAAATCATTCATTTATTCGCTAATATATGTCTATTTCTGGACCCTGTTCTGTTCCACTGATTGATAGGTCTCTAGTCTCAGTTACTACAGCTATGGGATAAGTCTTGAAAATCAGTTTTTTGGCTACTCTGGGCCCTTTGGCATTTCATATGAATTTTAAAATCAGCTTGTCACTTTCTACAAAAAAGCCTCCTGGGTTTTTGATAAAATGGTAGGCTGATTAGGGGAGAATCTCCATTTTAACAATATGTGTCTCCGTCCCTGAATGAGGCTGTAACTCACTATTTATTTGAATTTTCTTTCCTCTCTGGTGGCAGGATTGTGTAGTTTTCAGTGAATAATTCTTTCACTTTATTGTCACATTTACCCATCAGTGTTTCTATTATTTTGATGGTATTGTAACTGATATTACTTTATTAAAATTCTGATTTCTGATTCTTGCTGGTTTGTAGAAATACGATTGATTTTTATGTGTTGATCTTGTATCCTACAATCGTGCTGAAGTCCCTCTTATTAGTACTAGTAGCTTTCTTGAGGATTCTACCAGATTTTCTGAGTAGATGATCACAGCATACTCCAATGAGGACAGTTTTGCTTTTTCTGTCTGGATGCCTTTTACTTCTTTGTCTTGACTTGCTGCACTGGCTCAGTCCTCCAGTACAATATTGAACAGAAGAGGCGAAGGCAGGCATCCTTGTTTATCCTCACAGGGGAAAGCTTTCAGCCCTTCACTATGAACTAATATAGGACAGATTAAGTATAAGTTTTCCATAGATACGCTCTATGAGGTCCAAGAAGTTCTCTGTTATTCCCCATTTAATGAGAGTTTTTACCAGTAACAGATGTTGGATTTTGTCAATTACTTTTCTGTATCTCTTGAGATAGTCATGTGGTTTTTCTTTTTAAACATGTTAAGATGGTAAATCACATTTTTGTGTGTGTGTGAATTTTAAACCAACTTTGCATTCCTTCCATGAAACCTCTATAGCCATTATGAACTATTATTTTATATATTGTTAGATTTAATTTGCAAAAATTTTGTATCTGTATTCATGAGCTATATTGGATTACAATCTTCCTTCCTTCCTTCCTTCCTTCCTTCCTTCCTCCCTCCCTTTCTTTCTTTCTTTCTTTTTTTTTTTTTTTTTTGAGACAGAGCCTCAAGCTGTTGCCCTGGGTAGAGTGCTGTAGCATCACAGCTCACAGCAACTTTCAATTCCTGGGCTCAAGAGATTCTCCTGCCTCCACTTCCCAAGTAGCTGGGACTACAGGTGCCTGTCATGACGCCTGGCTATTTTTTGGTTGCAGCCATCATTGTTGTTTGGCGGGCCTGGGCTGGATTCGAACCCACCAGCTCAGGTGTATGTGGTAGTGCCTTAGCCGCTTGAGCCACAGGCGCTGAGACACAATTTTATTTTCTTACAATATATTTTACTGCTTTTGGCATTAGAGTAATGCTGGTTTCATATACTGAGTTGGGAAGGTTTTTTCTTTGAGACAGAGTCTCTGTCGCCCTGGGTAGAGTACTATGACATTATCATCGTTCCCTGCAACCTCAATCTCTTGGGCTCAAGAGATCCTTTTGCCTTAGCTTCTCAAGTAGGTGGGACTACAGACACTGCCACCATGCCAGGCTAGTTTTTGTATTTTTAGTAGAGACGGAGTATCCTTCTTCCTCAGGCTGTTATCAAACTCTTAAGCTCAAGTGATCTACCTGCCTCAGCCTCCGAAAGTGCTAGGATTACAAGTGTGAGCCACCATATCCAGCCTTTTGGAAGTAATTTTGGCTTTTCAATTTTCTGGGAGAGAATTGGTCTTATTTCTTCCTTAAAATTTGGTAGAATTTACCAGTGGGGCCTTCTGGGTCTAGTGTTTTCTTCATGGGAAGATTTTTAACTACAAATACAATTTGTTTAATAGACATAGGGCTATGCATAATTTACCAGTTTCTTCTCAAGTAAGCTTTGGTAGTTTGTATCTTTTAGATTTTTTTTCCATTTGATTCATGTGCTTGAAATTATTGGTATAAAGTTGTTTTTAATTTTTTTGCCTCATTATACTTTTTTTTTTTTTTTTTGGTAGAGTCAGAGTCTCACTTTATGGCCCCCAGTAGGGTGCCGTGGCTTTACACAGCTCACTGCAACCTCCAGTTCCTGGGTTTCAGCGATTCTCTTGCCTCAGCCTCCTGAGTAGCTGGGACTACAGGCGCCCACCACAATGTCCGGCTATTTTTTTTGTTGCAGTTTGGACGGGACTGAGTTTGAACACGCCACACTTGGTATATAGGGCAAGCGCCCTACTCACTGAGACATAGGAGCTGCCCTCCTCATTATACTTTTAATATCTATAGAATATGTTCCTTTCCTTCCTGAATTTCTGTTTTATCCTTTGTTATTTCCTTTCTTCTATTTATTTTGGGGGCTGATTTCTCCTTTTCTTTAGTTTCTTAAAGTTAGAAGCTTAGGTCATTGATTTGAGAACTTTTTTCTATTGTAATACAGTAGTCTGTTATCGAGGGATAACTTCAAAGATCCTCAAAAGATGCCTAAAACCTAAGATAATCCTGAATCCTACATATACTATGTTTTTTTTTTATTAAATATACCTACGTATATAGTATAGTATAGTATTATAGTATAGTATAGTATCATAGTATAGTATTATAAAGTTCAATTGTAAATTAGGCATACTAAGAGATTAACAGTAACATTATAAAATAGAAAAAATATAACAATATACTTTAATAAAATTATATAAATGTTATCTCATGCTCCTGCTCTCTCTCCAAATGTCGTATTGTTCTGTTCTCACCCTTCTTGTGATAATGTGAGGTGATAAAAGGTCTACGTGAAGAGATGCTATGACACAGTTGATGTGATCACCAAGAAGGCCGTAAGTGACTAGTACTTGTGGTCAGTGGGTAGTATGTACGGTGTGGATATACTGGACAAAGGGATGCTTCGCCTCCAGGAGGGATGAGGTGGGGTGCCTGAGGTCTCACCACTCCTCTCAGAACAGTATTCAATTTAAAACTTGTGGATTGGTTATTTCTGGATTTTAAAACTAATGGATTGTTTATTTATGGAATTTTTCATTTAATATTTTTGGACTATGGTTGGCAATAAGTAACTGAAACCTTGGAAAGTAAAACTGCAGATTAGGGAAGACTACTGTCTGGGCATTTAGTACTATAAAATTCCCTAAGTGCTGTGTTAGCAACACCCCACAGACCATGGCGTATCATGTTGTCATTTTTATTTAATTCAGAATAATTTCCAATTTTATTTTCAACTTTGTCTTTGACCCATGGTTTATACCTGACATACTTACATGTCTTAGAGGAGATATGAAAAAAAGGTTCCCTGTAATCATCTCCGAAAGACAGATTGAGTGGACCTAAGTATAGAAGGGATAAAAGAAAATTGTATTTTCTCCTCTATAACTTTCTGTATTTTCTTGTATATTTTTTTCCAGTCAAGCTTGCATTGCTCTTACTGAGACATAATCCTTGCAGGGTTTTTGTTAACATGTGAAAATATACATAAACATGGTATGATTAGGTTGGACAAAAACCTATGCAGAGAAAAGACCGGGAGAAAATGGATAAAGTATTAAAAATAGTGTTATATAGTAGAGTTAGAAGGAACTTTGGAATCTGGAAGTACTTTGGGCTAAAGTCTGTCTCTCATATATATCACTTAATGTCCCTTAATTACCCTTAATTTTCTTATTTGTAATATGTATGTATATGTAAAAATACCTCCACCTGTTAGATTGGGCTTGTGCCATTTATCTTGACATGGGAAATTCCATTCCTTTCTCTTTTTCTCTGAAAGCTCAAGAAAGCAGAGGGAGGGGAATCTGTGGGCAGAACTTCAAGGGCTTGACCGGATACCAGTTGAGACTCTTGCTTTGTACTTTACTCACGTACCAACTTCTAAATTAAAGATAATGGTGTGGAATTTAAGGATTGAAACAAAAAGTAAGAGCTTATAGCTTAATTGTTCTTTCAACTCTTTCTCAATACATACTCTTTACAGGAAAGTCTTATCATTGTATATTGTAGTTTTATCTCAATGCCAAGTGATATTTCATTTTGATCTAGGAATCTAGGATTTGGATATTTGCTTCTTTTGAAAAAGTGTTAGCGTTTTGTGTTGCTGAATTAAGTAATTCACTCATGATAAAGAACCCCCCCCAGGACAGCTCTTTCCTGCTGCCCTAAAACTATCAAAACCCCACATATCTGAGAGAAGGAAATTGTACCTTAACACTTAATGCAAAAGTCGTAAAGGCTGGTTTCCATTAAAGCAGGGCTGCCAGCAGCCTGAAAAGCAGAACTGTAGGGAATGTTGAAACCCAAAGTCCATTTTAATCCACAGGGGGTTTGCATGCTACAGTTCTGAGGGCTTATCCTCAGTGGCAGATGCAGAGATGGGAGACTCAAGTATTATTAGGAAAAGCCATGCCTCTTCCATCCTAAGCCCTTTTGGCTTTTATTTTAGGCATCAGTCAGTAATTGCCGAGAATATGAAGGGAAGGATCCCAGCTATATCAAAGGGTCTTCTTTTGCATGCCGTTTCTTAGAGAATCATGCAGTGTTCTATCTAATGATGTATTTTAGATATACCGTAAAGACCACAGATAGCAATGATCCTAATGATTTTTTTTCCCAGTTGAAGCCAACATGGACTTATGGGAAGAAAACTCATAAAGCCAGGAGGAACCCTCCCGAGTGATTTAAATTAAATATTACCACTAATTAGATAAGTTGTTTAAGTGTTTGATGACTCAGTCTCCGCATCTGTAAAATGGAGATTCTAATAAATTCTCTATCTGCCTTTTTGGGATGTTTTCAAGGTCAAAGGATGATTAGATGTCAGATCCTTTGAAAAACTAGAATACTGATTGTGGTAGAAACTTAACAATGCTCAGTCATGTTTAGTCTATTTTCATGGGACGTTTCCTCCTCCTGACTCCCCTTGCAATTGGGCAGGTCGTGTGACTTTCTGGCCAGGGGTCATGATTAAATATGAGTCACTTGAGGGTCACACTGCTTCACTACAAATGTGAGGCCCTTTAGGGCTCTCTTCTCCTTCTGTGATGATTATGGAAATGTTTAGAGCTGGAAATGTTCCACAGTCCAGAATTGTCTAGAATAACAAGACAACACATGAAAGATATTTATCTAAGAAAGGCGCCTAGACCAACAGTGGGCTTTGAATAAGCAAGAAATAGGTCAATACAGTAGTCCCTGCCATCTAAGGTTTCACTTTCTGTAGCTTCATTTACCTATGGCCAACCTCAGTCTGGAAACATTAAATGGAAAAATAAAGACATAATTCATAAGTTTTAAATTATGGGCAGTTCTGAGTAGTATGGTGAAATCTTTTGCTGTCCTGTTCCATCCTGTGCAGAACATGAATCATGCCTCTGGCCAACGTATTCACACTTTATTTTCTGCCTGCCTATTCGTCACTTAGTGGGCTTCTCCGTTACTGGAGCATGATGGTACTGCAGTTCAAGTCTGTGTTCAAGTTAGTAGCAGCCCAGCCCTGTGTCACAGTGCTAACATCATTCACCTCACTTCATCTCATCGTGTAGGCATTTTATCATCTCCTGTTGTTACAAGAAAGAATAGGATGAGCATAAGATATTTTTATTTATTTATTTTTTTCATAAGATATTTTTAGAGTGAGACTATATTCACATAACTTTTATTACATTATTTTATTATAATTGTTCTATTTTAATTGTTAATCTCTTATTGTGCCTAGTTTATTTATTAAACTTTATTATAGGCATGTACATCTAGGAAAAAGCATGGTACAACAGGTTTCAGTACTATCTGATGTTCTGAGCATCCACTAGAATCTTGGAATATATCCCCAGAGGATGAGGAGTCACTCGTATGCTGTGTCAGATCATGTGAGACTGAGGGGTTGTTTGTTATGGCACCACAACCTACCCTATCCAGACTGCTCTAGGTATAAAGAAGTCTTACATATATTACTGTGATTAATAGTCCAACATCTCCTAGCTTCCTCCTAATATTTACTGTTAATTTGCTGGTGTGCCACTTTATGGCACCTAATGGATTTGAATCCAGTTACTTTGACTCTTTTCCCATCCTCTCATCCCCATGTATCTCACATATCCTGTTGGGGTAATCTGAAGGAGCACGCTGTGTGAGTAGTCATAACATATTAGCAGTGACAACACAAAGGATGGGGGTTAATTCAGGAAATACTGTGTCTGGCATATAATGGCTACTCAACAAACATCTCTTGACAATTGGAAGAGAAATTGGATGAAGTGGTATCACAAGTGATTCCATGGTAAACACCCCGTGACTCTGTAGTGCTCATCTTCTTTGACCTTGCGAGCAGAGTTGGATGTATTTCCCCACTTTTTCCTTATGGAAACTCTCTTTGATGCTTGGCTTCCTAGACACCAGCATCTTCTAGTTTTCCTCTTGTGCCCGAGGCCCCTCCTTGGTTTCCTTTGCTGAATCCTTCTCTTCCTGGTATCTAAATACTAGAACGCCCTAGAGCTCAGTCTCTGAACTTTGATTTGAATCTCTCAGTCATGTCTGCTCTCTGTACGGAGTGATTTCTTTTTATCGATTTATATTACGCATTCTCTTTTATACAGAAGTAACCCTCTTTCTATACTACATTGCTGATAATTTTCCTCATTTGTCAATAGATTTTTACTTATTCATAGTTTTTCCATACAGACAATTACATTTTTATATAATCAAATATGTCATTCATTTTTTTCTTTAGGTTTTTGGAATGAGTGTGAGATTTGGAGGCTTCACCGACAGTTACCCTTAACATATGAGTGGTCTCTTTGTTAAAGCCACTTTCCTTTGTATGGCAGAAAATTTGGCATACAAAGGAAAGAGGCATGGAAAGTTTCCCATGTTGCTGGCCCATCACTGTTTGGCCACGTTCTTAGCACCAATAATCACTTCTTATCTCTCATGGTTTCTGTGGGTCAGGAATTCGGAAGTAACTTGTCTGGATGATTCTGGATCTGGGTCTTATAGTCACATGTTGGCTATGGCTGTGGTCATCAGAAGGCTCTCTGGGTTTGGAGGATTTATTTCTAAGTTGACTTTATTCATTTGATGCTGGAAAGCTGGTCCCTCTCCATGTGGACGTCCTTAGGGGTCTATTTGAGTCCTTATAACATGGTGTGTGGCTTTCCCTAGAGGAATTAATCTAAGAGACCAAGGCAGAAGCTCCAATGTCTTTTATGACTTAGTCTCAGAAGTCCCACATCATTCTTTCCACCTAATGCTTTTGGTTGCATATTAGACCAGGCCTGCTTCAGTGTGTGTTGAGGCGTCAGGGACTATGAAGGTGTGAGTACCAGGAGGTGACATCAATGGGGCCACAGTGGAGGCTGGCTACCACAGTAAACTAAGAACAATATTCATTTTGGATGTTTTCTTGGGTTTGATAATGTACTTTTAAGCCATCTGAGGAACACTGTTAACTTTACATTGTACCCAAGCAGAAAGCAGGAAGGAAATGGATGAGTTTTTGCAGACTGCTCAAGTAAGATCTTCAGGACACTTTTTGGGACTAATATTATTCTTGATTTTCTACTTCCTCCATACCTCTCTGAATCCAAACACTTTGAAGAAAATGAATCAGAGGCAAGAGAATGTTTCAGACTGTGTAGAAATGACTGCTAATAATAACAAAAACTATTTTATTTGTTGAGTGTTTGTTGTGTGCTAGATATGTCCCAGACTCTTTTTCCTAAGTGGTACCTTATTTAGTCTTTCTACTAGCCATGTATGGAAAGCGATATCCCCATTATAAATATGATGAAACTGATACCCAGAGTAATTCATCCAAGGTCATATGTAAATGGTATTAGATCTATCTGCCATGGTTAATCTATTACCTCTTACTATACTCTGTTGATGTAAACACACACACACACACACACACACACACACACACACTGTTTTGGCATCAGAAAGTTGAAAAGCAGTAGAGTTGTCTAGTATCTGGAAGGATCTGTCAAAGGTAAAAGATCCAGGAAAATGTAATCCCAGATACAAAAACACTCTGAAATTGAAAAGTGCTTTCTAAATTTAAAGTGGCAGTATTATTATTATCCAGCTCAGAGAAGTAAGAAAATGAATCATGTGTAACTCTTCATTTCTTCTTTAGTCAGAGTACAGCAGAACTCCTGCGCATTAATTCTGACCCTATTAGAACAATAACTGCCTATCCAGGTAATACATTGGAATTAATGTGTAATTAAAGAAAATGATCATTTCTTAACTATCAAATGGGAATAGCAATATTTCAAGGTAATATATATTCTAGCCCAATACATGTTTTAGATTAGGAAACTCTGATATGTAATTTAGGAAGATATTAAATCATAAGTTGAAAATTAAAGCATAAAACGCTTTCTGGCTGTATTTATTTTGTTAGCATGTCAATATGGTGTTGTATTTGTCTTCAACATGAAGACATTGCCTTTCTGACAATGACTGTTTAAAGAAAACGGCCTTGGGAATGGAGAAAGCATGTTACTCATGATATCCCCCCTCTTGGATGTGTTCTTCAGTGGCGTTAACACATTAGCGATGAACTCAGATGATGGTCTTGAGGGTGAGGGATGATATGTAGCCTCATGACATGGCCTTGGCGGCTGGCCCATAGACAGCAGTGGCAAGAGCCCTGATTTCATTTTAAAAGGAGTTAGAAGAATGTGAAGAAGGTCACAGCCATCAATCTGTTATCACTCTGCTAGATAGGATCTCTTTAAGGAGGCTCAGGAAACATATTTTAAAACCTCCAATGAAGGCCCCCAAATGATGATGTTCATCTTGCCACTACCTAATGAAAGTGTGCAGTCTTTGAAACAGAGCTCCCCAGCGCTGCACAACAAAAACCGTGCTTTCATTTTAAACTGTCAAAGCTTGACTCACCCTATATAGTCAATATAGACATTGGGGTATATATATGAAAGCAAAAAATATATATATAGATATTTTGCAGTCCAGTTAGGTTTTATTAACTTCACAATCTTGTGAGTGGGTCAGTAATCATCTTACTGCAAAGGAAAGAAATGGAGGCTGAATCTACACATCCTGCTTAAGGCTGATTACTGATTGGAAGGCAGGATGTAGTCTTGGGGTTCTCTAAGTTCCAAGATCCACCTCTGCTATCATGAGCTGTAGCATTTCTTTGTTTATTTTCTTTTTCTTTTAAAGAATATTTTAGAAAAGAAATATATAGTACTTAGAATTTGAGTCCTCCAACATGGGATTTGGTTTTGTGAAATCTCATCTAAAGTTTAGGTACATGCATAAATATTTTTACATAATTAAAATTCTGATGTATATTCAAATATATATTTCACTTATCATCATTAATATAAATCTTTCTATTGCTGCTGTGCTACAGAGTCTTTTTTTTTTTTTTTTTTTTTGCAGTTTTTTGGCTGGGGCTGGGTTTGAACCCACCACCTCTGGCATATGGGGCCGGCACCCTACTCTGTTGAGCCACAGGTGCTGCCCTAAAGAGTCCTAATATTAATAATATTTCATGGTAGTCTCATAGTCTGTCAAGTTGATAGGTCATGATTCAACTATTCCCTTTAGCTTGTTTCCAAAATTTCCTCTGCTGTAGATGGCAGTGTTATAAACTTCTTCACGAAGACTGGCTTTTAATTGCGTAAAGTATTGTTGTTTTAAGTTAACATTTTCAAGAATAGATTTAGAGGGTCAAGGTTAACATTATTTGTGCGACTTTTCTTCATAGGTTTGCTTGCCTGGTAGATAGTGAGTGAGTTTTCTTCTTTTGATATATTCTTAATTTTTCAGTGTCTAATTGGCATGGAGGAAGTCACATAGTACTGATTTGACCAAATTTGATGATTATATTGGTAACAGATTCAACAGGACATAGATTTTACCTATTGGTTCAAATGAAAAGCATTTGATAAAGGGCTAAGCCCACAGAAGTGGGTTAGAGAGCACTGGTTAGAGAGCAAACAAGGGACTGCCACAGTGAGAAACTGTGTCCAGACCTGGGCTGAAGAGGCAAGAGAGGGACACAGTGGTCATGAATGCTCATGGCTGGTCCTGGGCTGAAGGGATAAGTAAGGGACATGGTATTTCATGAGCATTCATGCCCAGCCCTGGGCTGAAGGGACAATGGAAGGAAGTGATGTTTGAGGAGCCCTTAGATCCGCAGCCGTGCTGGACGCAGAGCCCGCCAGTGTGGGGCTGTAACGTGATGCAGCTTCCATCAGAGCCGTGGGACCGAGGGAGCTAGGAATGGAGGAAACGCCTCATCCTCCTTCCCGTCTCCTGCAGTGCCTCCCATTGGTGGAACCCCACTGAAGTCACCTGTCACAGGAACCTGGGTGATGCTGCCTTCAGGGATCACCTTCCTGCAACAAGAATCAGGGCAGAAATGGATCTGAGGCTGGTGGAGGTGAAGGGGTAAATGGAAAAAAAACAACCAAACAAAAAACCCAAACTAGCGCAATAATGGTGGGAAGGTTTTTTCAATAACAGTACAGGACCCTTTCTCAGAATCCCAAGTGTGGGTCTTATTTCACAAATCTCTGGACTATAGTCTCTCAGAAAAGCTGTAAGTATTCCATTTCCTTTATTATGAAAACCAGGTCACAGGGAGAGAGCTGGGGACTCCCGAAGGGGCACTCAGCACTGACTGGAGGAGCAGTGCCAAGTCTGTGGGCTGTGTTTGCTCCTTGGCAGTCTTTGTAGTCATGTCAGCTCTGATTTTACTCCTCACGGCAGCTGTGCTACATCTCCTCCAGCTCCTAACCTCACCTCTCCAGGCCCAAGTATCTTCTAGTTCCAAATACACACTCAGAGCAGATTGTCTATGTAGGAACACCATCTCATTCCCTGGGGAGGCTTCTCACCCTGGGGCCCTGGGCCTCTGAGCATTTATGGACTTGGGGAGTTTGTGAGTCCTCTGCATGAATTCTAAAGTGCTGCTTTTATTTGGATGGCACTAAAAGTTTAATATGGACATATTCTGGATCATTTGGATGACCGTCTCATAACTGAGCACCGTGACGTGATGTCAGTGTCTACACCTGCTTTGGGGTTTATGTTCAAATTAGCGTGAAATAAAATAACTTTTGAAGTAGAGGGTTCTTATGAAAAAGTCAGGGTAGGCTTAATTGGATCCCAAAGCATTGTTTGCATTCAAAGGCCAGATGTCCACGGAGCAGGCTGATGAAGAAAGTTTTCACAGTATTTCCAGGAGGCAGAGTGGTGGGAGAGTCCAGGGATTGCATGGAACACGGAAGAAAGTGCTGGTGAAGCTCAGAAGGACCCAAGCCACAGTGACACCTGTGTCACATGTGTCCTCGCCTGAGCAGCTGCAGAACATCAGCTGGCACGTTAAATCCATATTAGGAAGTTGAATGCTGTTGCTCGCATTGTTTAGTTGTATTGACACAGGTTCTTTGGTTTGTATAGATAGAGAATGATATGTCTAAGGATTTTGTACCTGGTTTTATGTTGGTTGTTTACTAAGTAACATGCTAATAATAGTTAGAGTTAATACAGGCGGATCCCAGAGAACATGTTTCTTTAAAAGCTGTCTGTGCAGAACTCAAGGTGGACAATTACTGTGGGGAGGGAAGGGTCCTCAGTTAGTCACCTTGGCCTCTGCATACTGATTTAAGGAAGGAAGAAAGAAAAGAAGGGAAGGAACAAAGAAGAAAAGAACTTATGAAAAATGCTCTGAAAAGACTTTATATGAATCTTTACTCCAAGAAAGGTGGGACCACACCTACGATGCATCTTACAAGGTACATGTGAAATTTACTAGATGTAGAATATAAATGTCTTAACACAATAACTAAGAAAATGCCGTGAAGGCTATGTTAACCAGTTTGATGAAAACATTTCAAATTGTATATAAAAGCAGCACATTGTACCCCATGATTGCATTAATGTACACAGCTATGATTTAATGAAAAAAAGTATCAACGAGTTTTTTGGATGATGTATTACAAATTTAGGAAGTACCCACATAATGTTAGCCCAGGGGACCCCACAGGCTTAGTTGCTCCATCTTTTTATATAGGGACTCTTTCTGTGGAATTCAAGGGCTATTCTTCCTATCTGGGCCATAATCAAGTAGCATACTGAACTCTCATAAATACACTGACTGATTTTCTTAAATATCAATTACATTTGTTGAAAGTATTAAAGAGGGTCTCCTCCTTTAAATTCCTCACTGCACTACCCCTCCAAGAAGGTGGCTGGTAAATACAGTACTTCTTGGTATTGGTTTGACTTTGGCAAACAGGCTTAGAGATTAACGATTTGTAAAATTGCTGCACTGACTGGTAAGGGAATATGTGTTTGAGTTCCTGGATTTTGCCAGTCAAGAGGTGTTGGGTGGTGGAAATGAAGGAATGTGAAAACTTTATGTCTGACTGAGAAAGCCCAACTTCCTCAGAAGATACCAATACCTAGTCCCTCTTGGGCCTACTGTATTGTCCAATAGTGTATACCTCTTTTGTGGTCCTCTTTTGGGGTTGGGCAAAGCACCCTGCAATGTTTATTCATCACTTTTGTCACTGGGCAGAGAACATTGTTTCCTCTCTGCATACCGTAGATAATTTATATCAACATTCAGGGCAATTGTATGTGTGTGGGAAACAGATAATGTTGTGATTGGTGTTACATGCATGGATTTGTTCTTTTGCAGAGGTTATAAGGCACTAGTAGGTGAAGGATCATGTGATCTGGCCACAGGTGTGTGTGCTGGAGCAGCCACATGTTCACAACGAGGCAACACCTTTTGTCCTTAGCAACCCACAAGAGCAGAGTCACTCCCAACACTTCTGAAGCTATGGTGATGGGGCAGTTATCAACTGTTATTGTCACTGCTTGCCATTTCCTTTAATGGAGTTTGTCAGAGGTAGAGATCATGCACATAATAGGTAGTTCATAAATAATTTGGAGCCGGCACTGAAATCCATTATGCACTTTCTCTCCTGTCAAGAAAGCTTTGTCTTTGATAGTTTGTATATACAGAGCCCAAATTTCACAAGTTAGGATTTCAGTTGCAGTTTTCCACTCCCCAATTTCTTTTTCACCCCCCTCTTCCTGTACCAGCCTCATTGTCCCAGTTGACAGAAACAGTTCTGAAGACACAGCCACAAGAAGCTGCTTTTGGGCTAGTTTCCCAGAGGCCAACACTCAGTAGACCCCAGGGTGAGTGACCAGGTTACAAAGAAGCCTTGGAAAGACAGCCTGGCTGCAATTTTTTTTTTTTTTTTTTAAGAGAAAGTTGGCCTGAGTTGGTGTGGTCAAACTCCATCTAGCTGAAAATTTGTAGGAGGAAGTTGGGCTTTCTCAGTCAAATATAAATTTTTCACATTCCTTCACTTCCACCACCCCACACTTCTTGACTGGCAAAATCCAGGAACTCAAACACATACTTCCTTACCAGTCAGTGCAGTAATTTTACAAATCAATCTCCAAGCCTGTTTGCCAAAGTCAAACAATACCTAGCCCCAACAAATCCCTCCACAAACAGAGCCACGCCTGGCCTGCGAGTTAGGATCCTGCTGTAAGTTTAGGCTGTTGAAACAGGCTTTCCTTCCCTGGAGGACTTTTCTTTTCTGAGACCCCCTTTTCCTCCCTCAGGGTAACCAGCCTACCTCCAAGGGCTATGAAATCCCTCCAAGAAATTTCATTTTGTCCAGAAATTGGGAAGGGGCGGGCTCAGTTAGGGTGGGTTAGGATGGAGGGGAGAGACCAGGGAATCCTGGTGCTAGTCCTGGCATGTTAGGGCCCTGAGGCCATTTTCTCACACTGTGAATAAAGCTAATCAGTATCACAGCCCCTTTTTCAACCACTTAAGCACCTTGGAGTACTTCACTCATACTCTCTTGAATTCCATGCTATTGCTATTTAACACAGCAGAACCTCTGTAAGTTGACCACTCCAGGGGCTGTACCAAACTGGTTCACCCGGAGGTGGTCAACGTAAGGAACTTGGCCTGCTATACTGATACGTACACGTGGTGCACGTCTGATGAGTGTATTAGGTGGTCGATTAGGGAGGTGGTCAACGTGGAGGTTTTGTTGTATTTTAGTTTTTACTCTTTTTATTATCATAAGATAGATATTAGGGTTATTTTACAGAAACAGATTAAAATTACCTACATATTTACAAACTTACTCCTTCCTGGATGTCAAACACCCCCATTTGGATTTGTTTTCCTCCTTTCTAAAGTGTGTTCTTTAGAAATTCTTTTAATGAAGTTCTATTGATAGTAGACTCTCTGCTTTTGTTTATAAGAAAATATACTTATTTCATTCTCTTTTTTTTTTGGCTGGGGCCATGTTTGAACCCGCCACCTCCACTATGTGGGGCCAGTGCTCTACTCACTGAGCCATAGGCGCTGCCCCTTCATTCTCATTCTTTAAAAGAAATAGCTTCATCGGGTGTTCCAGTTAATAGTTATTTTCTCCTAACATTTTAAAGGTAGCTGTCTTCCGACTTGGGTTGTTATTGTTGAGAAATCTGTCCATCCAATTGTTGATGTCTTTTCTGGCTGCTTGTAAGATCGTGATTACCCTTGGTATTCTGCAGTATCATTTTAATGTATTATATGTTGATGTGAAAAACTTCGTTTCTTCTGCTTCAGATATTGTGTTTTCTGCATCTTTGAAATGGTGTCTTTTTTCACTTTTAGGAACAGGTTGGCTATTATATCTCAAAATTGCACCTCTTCCCTTCTCTATTCTTTTTTTTTTTGCTACTTCCTGTGGACCTGTGTTCAACACATTCTGTGTTCCACACCTTTTAATAGCTAGTTGATATTTTCCGTATCTTTTCTCCCTTTCTCTCTTCTACATTCTGATCACTTTTTCATAACTTTTACCAAGTCAGTAATTCTCTCTTCAGCTGTCTAAATCTGTTTTAATCCATCAAGTTTTAAATTTTAATAATTTTACATTGTTGCTCTTGTTTTCCTAAACGTTCTCTCTGGCTAGTTTGCAAATCCTCCTGGTCACTTATTAAAAGTCTCCTTTTTTAAATTCATTTTTTAATTCCATATTTATTATGTGAAATATTTTTATATAGTAATATTTTATGTCAGAGAATTCTAAATATTTGGTAGTTGGAGGGGTGATTCTGTTGTTCATTATTTCTCTTAACTCTATGTTGTTTTGATTTCTGTGTTTTGAGGAATTTTTTTGATTGAAAAAAAATCAAATTATATTTGATTGAATTTAATTTATAGCACTATTGAGGGCCTAAATGGACACCTTTCTTGCAGACATGATTTGCATTTCTTGTGTCCTAGAGCTTGAGTGCAGGACTGGCCTCTGACTCCTTTAGCAACCTTCAAAGATCTTGGCTTATTGGGTAAATCTCTGGTTCAGCTACCTCATCGTGTATGGGACCTAGTGCTCAGTCTGATCCCAGAGACTTAGCAGAACCTGCTCCCAGGGCAACCCTGACTCGTGAGGTTAGTCACTTACTATTTTGACTTTATCTGTATTTCCTCTCTCCCTTTCTTCCTTCTTTTCTTCCTTGTGTCTCTGTGTGTGTACTTTCTTGGGACATTTTCTTTACTCTTTTGGTGGTCAGAAATGTATTGTAAGGTTGGTTTTTGCATTAATATTCATTCAGGATCTTGACACATTGTAGCGTGAGGACCTTGTAGAATATGGACTGGAAGCAAAAAAGAAATTTCTGTAGAGTATGCTCCAGTTTCTTGTCTCCTTTCAGTTCCAGCTAACTTGTTCCTGAGTGTAGGCTGAGCTCTGAAACTACTCTGCTCTTGGCTTGTGGGGCATGTGGAGCTCTAATGCTCAGCATTTTACATTCTACTGTATCGTCTTCTTTTACTGGACTGATCACCCAAAGATTATTGGCCTGAGGCGTGTCTTCAAAATATAGCATAGCACTGTATAGGTAAATGGATATTTTTTACAGAAAGAAATTGGACTCAAATAGTATTCAATTCCTTTAAGAGATATTTTTTCCAGCTAACATATACGCTGATATGATTTATTTAAAAGAAAAAAAAACCCATTATTACTAAAATCTTTCTATTCTTTCCACTTAGATATAATATTGCCATCATTTCCTTCTTGAAAATCAGGATTGTGCCTTATTTTTCCTTTTATACCTAGTCATACCTACCATGTAATAAAAATCCCTGGAATTGACTGCACTTTCAAGGTGGCGTGACAAAGATTTGGGTATGGTACCTAGGGATATCCCTTCAGATAGCATTTGAAATTTCCTAGTAGGTCAGTCTTTAATTAGGAGAACAAGTTATTTGGTTCAAGTTAGAGATTTAAATCATGGACTTCAGGGATACTTTCTGGAAATGGATTCCTTGTCCTAGTTCTAATCACCGGCTCCACATCTCCTTCCGTATTATTGTCGAGCAGCTGCTGTAATTACATGAGAGAGTCTCACAAGGATAGAAAGTGGAGCTAGAACTGGATTTTATTTGGTGTTAATCAAAGCAGTCTTTAGTGCTTTTGCCTCATTTGGGTAGAGACTATTGAAAGAAATGTGTAAGGCACTTAGCACTTCCCAGTGAATAGTGATGAGAGGGCCTTTGAATGTGAAAATTTTCTCTTTTAAAAAATAACCTTTTAAAACAAGTCAGAATTTCTTGGGGGCAATTACAGGGCCTTTAAAAAAATCAACAAAATAGCAACAGAGCACCTTGTAGAAGGTTATGCGTCTGTTCATGGCACAGGTGCATCAGTACAGGCCAGGGAAGAGCATGTCACCTGCCTTTTATTTGTGCATAACAGACTGCTCTATTTTTAATCTTGCCTAGTGTTCTGATGTCCTTGATTGTACACTAGAAGAAAATTAGATGAGAATTATGTAGGCCACCTGCCTTAACTTCACAAATGAGCGAAAGAGAGAATTTACTTGGAAAATCTCCTTTTTTCTCTAATGAAAAATGATAAGTATTCCCTAATTGGTTGAAAAGTAATGTTGAGTGGGTGAATAGCAAAGGGACTATTGCTTGCTTCCTAAAACTCAGCATGCAGGACACATCCCTTAAACACAAAGAGGTGGTTACATGCTGGGGGACACGCAAGGCAAGAATGACCAAAATCGGTATGTTCGGGGAGGTGCCTGCAAAAGCTATCTCCTCTAGACTTCTAAGATCCTAATGAGAAAAGAAAAAAAAAAACAAAAAACTAAGAGCTATAGCAGGTGAAATTACTTAGCATATAAATGATTTTTTCCAAGTTTGAAAATATATAAAATATAGCAAGCAGGATGTTTCTTGGGAGTATGGCCTGGAAGAATTAGGTCAAGTGCCAGACCTTGGGTGCCCTCTGCATTTATTTCCTACCCTCCACTTCCTTTATGGAACCATTTCTCAAACTCTCCTTCTGAAATCTTATCTTTAGGAACAATGCAGTTAACTCCTTTATGCCCAAGTATACTAATAACCTTCATGGGTTTCCTCCTCCTGGCTTTTAACTGGAGATAATGTTGAAGTCAATTGAATGCAACTCTAGTTTTATAACAGCAAGTATTTTACTGGGGAGCAGAAGTTAGCTTTGAAGACAAGGTAGGGAGTCCTAGGTGTTTCTTAGAGTTGCAATGCTGTTCCTGTGGTGCTTACAGCATCCCCAGCTATTGTGCTCATGATGAAATAGACGAGATTCACGGTGGACTTTACCTGGCTTTCTTGAAGGGGTTTTACATTTAGAGCAGGGAACCTGTACAATTCATCTCTGTATCGTTCCTTTCTAATTCGGTGCCTGGTGCCAGGTCGGAGCTCTGTGAGTATTGGCTGTTGAATGATGTCAGCCCAGGACCGTATCTGGGAAGGAAGAAAGGGGCCCACAGACAGGTGCCCAGCTTGGAGGGCTAGGATGCAGAACACTAACACAATCTCACTCTTTTTTTTTTTTTTTTTGCCATTATCTCATCCTTGTTGATACCATTTTTCCTTTTGTGACTTTGTTGGCTCTCACTTTTGTTTCTTGCTCCCCGAGACCTCTGCTTCTGCTGCCTTCCAGGCCCTCACCTTTAGTTTAGCAGCTGGGTCCTATAGGCTGCTGCTCCGGCTTGGTGAGTGCAGCCCCTTCTTTCCTGTACGCCCCTAGAGAGGCCAATTGGACCAGGAAACTAAAGAGCTCTTCTCCCTCCTCTGGTACTCAGGACACAGCCTTTGTTCCACCATCAGGTTCTTGCTGAGGACAATTTGTGCCACTGCATTGAGCAGTCTTCTAGCCCCTGCTACCAAAATGACAAATTTCCAGATATATACCATTTGTATTATTTTGGGAGAAAGAAATCTTTAAGTGACTTTTTTTTTTTTTTTTTGAGACCGTCTAACTTTGTTGTCCTCCATAGAATGTCGTGGCATCATAGCTCACAGCAACGTCAAACTCTTGTGCTCAAACAATCCTCTTGCCTCAGTCTCCTAAGTAGTTGGAACTATAGGCACCTCCCATGATGCCAGCTAATTTTTCTATTTTTAGTAGAGATGGACAAGGGTCTCACTTTTGTTCAGGCTGGTCTTGAACTTTGGAACTCATACAATCTACCCACCTCAGCCTCCCAGAATGCTAGGATTACAGGCATGAGCTACCCCACCTGGCCATTAAATGAATTTTGAAGAGGAAGTGAAAGGGAAAAGTCACTGCTTTATTTTGAACACAAGAGTGGTTTGGTGCAGGTCCTGTAGCTATACTGTGATGAGTCTTTATTTAGACAAATACCCACGGAGTAATTGATCTGGAGGGAACAAAAGTTAGTCATCCATTTTAGGCACCTGACAAGTACTGCTTTATACCTGGAGGCAATGTTGAAGATGCTTGTTCACAAGCAAAAGTTTCTGCAACTGAAAGAGGGTATTAGGCCTGGTCCCACTGAATTATGGCAGAGCCAAGCGAAGTGATTCTCCGTGATTGAGGAGAGGACGACTGACTATATTCTCCTTCCCTGTTCCTGCGGACACTAAAAATGTGCATCCTTTCCATCTGTGTCCCATCAGATCTTTCTTCTTGGGGACAAAGGATGCTGTACAAAATACGGTTTTTTTTTTTTTCTTGTACCTCGTTTGTGGCTAGAAAAGATTATTAAGCTTAAGGACCTCTTTATGACTTGTCCCCAGCCTAAAACCTCCTACTTACTTAAAAGCCTTTTATCCCAAATGTTTACAATATCGGTCATAATGATACCTTTTCACGTTCATTTGTTTAGGTATGCCACACTTTCTGCCTGCTGTTGGCAACCCTCCTGGACTAGGCTGCTCTTGTTAATCACATGGGTGTTGTGAGTATTATGTTCCCAAGTGGATGTGGAGAAGATATTTTGATTGAACTATAAATCCTCACCACATGAGCTACTCATGCTTAGCAAAAATATGCTAAACAGTTATGATCTGGAGTTTCATTAATCTCAGGGATTACATGTCTGGTTCATCAGTTAAACACCACAGTTTTAGTATCTTCCCCTACTTATATTAACTTTCTATGAAAGAAGTTTGGACACAAAGCTATGTCTTAGAATGCTTGGACATGAAGGTAGACATTGATCTTAATTTGCAATTATAAATTTATTTCATCTTATATGCTTTTATGTTATAGCTTACTTAATGCTGTCAACATGAAAGTGCTTTGGATAGCTTCGAGTCCTAATCTTGTGGTTCTGTTCACTGAAGATAAAGCAACAATTTTTTATTTTATTTTATTTATTTCCCTGTGAGTCACCAGGGGTCTAAATAACCCCCTTAGTTGTGCTAGCAGCATCAAGTGAAGAGAGAAGAGATGAACACTAAGGAGGAAGGAAGAAGAAGGAAAGAAAGAAAGATTGAGCAAGTTTGAGAAAGAACAAAGAGAAACCTCTTGGGAAGGTGATAGAGGCCACTACTTCAGGGCTGCAAATCTACTATATGGTGATATATAAGCCCAGACTTAGGAACAGCTCATCTTCAGGTCCCCTAAAGAAAGTACTGTATATACTCGAGTATACGCCGGGGTTTTCCGGCACAAACCCGAACTCGGCTTATACTTGGGTCATACAGGTTATTTGATTCGGTGCGCGTGCACCTAATCAAATGCACGTAGTCTCCAGTCGTCATCTGCCATCTGCTTGAGGGGGCGGTGCTTCAGCTCAGTCCACAAGTCGCGGCTGAGCTGAAGAGGTAGGCGGCTGAACTGAACTGTATTCCACTGAACTATTTAACCCACAATATTTAATGGCACATTTAATTAAATGAAAACCCCATTTAAGGCAGTAATAATCAGAAGTATAAGGATTCAGAATTTTTAACTATTTATTTACAATGCTTTACTGTCTTAAATGGTTTGTTCACTTTATTAAAGTTGCCACTGAATACTATGGGTTAATGTGGTATGTTAACGGTATACAGTATATCAAACAATCATGTATTATAAATGTAATCATGTATTTAAATGTATAAAAAATATTAAGTTTACGGTAATAAAAAAAACTGTTACCGTAGTTACACA
>CAUYPK010051732.1:0-36356 GCA_963574355.1 Loris lydekkerianus | reverse complement strand
TACTATGAATGTAATCCACCATGCAGCCTCTCCATATCCTGTCTTAGGTTGTCCCCGCTTTGGGAATCTTACCCGTCATTGGTGCTATGGAGGGCGGTGAAGAATAATAGTTAGATTCTTTGTTAATGAGCCGGTGATATTGGACCTCAACCTGATTTAACTGCCTCTAACCTTTTTTTTGGGATACAGGGCCCAAAGGTGAAGGGTAAATAAGAGTAGCAGGGAAAGAAGGTAGGGTGAAAAACCATGTAGGCCCATCCACACGGGATTTTCTAGAATTTCTTTTCTTCTCTTTTCTAGATCTTCTTGGAGTGTTTTGATCTTGTTTTGCACGATCTCAGATCTGTTGGCATAAGAGTAGCACTTCTCCTGTAAAAATAAACAGATGCCTCCATTTTTGGCAGTTAATAGGACTAATTAAATTTGAATGTTGCTTAGCAGATATCAAATTTTCACCTAAATTATAGATTCATAAGTAGATTCCTTCTTTCCTTGCATTGAAGTCTTGTTCTTGCCTGTCTGAATGATATAAGATAATATGATTAATTTGTCTAATTTGTCTTCAGCAAATCCTAATTTCATAGTTGCAGAGTATATAGGTCATCATCTTCTAACAGATGCATATATGGTTAATAAGCACATGTGATACACCACCTTTATGGTAATATAATAATCCATGCAATGAAATTAGGATGTAACAAATTAAAAGATAAATTTTGAATTAAAAGTAGCAGTGACTAAGAATGGTATTCTCCTTTTAGGCTTTGTTTGAAAATATATGTATTATCCAACAACTTTTTAGTACCTTCACTAACCCAATCCACCATTTCCTAATTTGTATTTTTGCTTCAATTCTTGCTATCTTTCAGCCTAAAAATGTTCCTTTTACAACATAAATTAGATGATGCCTTTTCTCTGCTCTTCTGGGTCTCTGTTTCTCTAAGAGTAGGTTCTTTTAATGAACTAAAGGCCTTATATAATCTAGCTATCACCTCTCCGACTAGATTTCTTTATTTCTTCTGCTGAAGACCCAGTCGTTTCTGAAACACACAAGGTAAACTGGTTTTAGAGTCTTTATATTGCCTATACCCTCTGCCTGTAAACTACTTCCTTCAGATACCCAGTAAGCTCATTCCTTATTTTCTTGACCCTTTCAAACTTTTGCTCTGTGAGCTTTCAATTTATAATTATCCCCCAACTCCCAATCTCACCTATTCTCACCATTGTTTTATTTTCCCACACCATTGGTCACTATTACATAATATAAAATGTAATTACTAATTATGGTTGTTGATTATGTCTCATTTACATAAAATGTAAATGCTGAAAGGGCAGAAACTATGTATTTTTAGTGTACTTATGTATATTAAACATGGAACAATGTCTAGTACTCAGAGGCATCATTAAATATTTGTAAAATGAGTAAATGAATAGCTTCAGAATATTAGTTATTCTTAAGTAGAAGGGAAGAAGGCAAAACAGAGATGAAAAGTCTTTAACTATAGGCATACTTATTCAAAGAGGGGGAGAGAAAAAGAGCCAGCAAGCACACAGAAATGGAGAGTGCAGATACAGTGAAATGTTAACATGTATTCTCAATGATAATGGTGAATAGGGGTGTGTTTAAAAGTCAATGTTACTTTCAATGTGCTTAATTTTTTATAATTTTGAGAATAGCATTAATACACTTGTTTACAGTAAAGTCACAGAACTCAAGAATAATAGGCATTCATCCGTGTAGATAGAAAACTATAGGTTACACACTTGAGCACTTTGTAGATCAGAGTGTGTCATGAATCTGGCTGATGTGTAGAAACATTAGAAACATATAGAAATATATTTGAAAAGTCTCCAAAGTATCCTCACTTCTTTCATTGCTGTCACGTTGCTCCTCCATCTCCCTCACACCATATTCACAGCTGCCAATCCCAACGGTATCTGTTCCTTCAGTATTATCACTTCACTCTCATAGGATGCACTGACTTGATGGTGGGGGCTATGACTCCCTCCTTTACATTATTCCATCCTTAGTAATATAAAATGTTCCTGGTATACATATCAAAGAATACGTACATGTTGTGCAACTAGATGAATAAGCTTCAGGAAAATGTCATATAATTTCTACCACAGAGGTATGTTATGCAGCTGTAGGCTTTGAGCACACAATCTTTGTGTAGGAAAAAGAAGAAATATACAAATGGTAGAATTTCTGACACTGTGATAAGGAATATCACACTACTCACGGGTTTGAAGAACCTTTTAGATGATCTCACGTCACACCAATTAGGTGACTATTTTCATTTAGTTACATGACTGGTTTCCAGACAAAGGTAGAGTCATAACTAATAGATGCCAAATCACCAGGGATTGATCATTCACAGATGAAAGGCATGATTTTTGTTGTCATTTTTTTCTTCTTCTAAATCTAAAGTAGATTTTCCACCTCTGAAAAATTCCAAATAAAGTAAATATGAAATTGATGTATTGCTTTATTATTTAAAGTAGAATGTACTGTATGTGTAAAATTCATTTCTACAACTGGTAGCTGGTGATAATATTTATCTGAGAAGTGCTATAATGCTTAAAGTACAGGGCAGTTCCAAACCTGCTATTTTTTTCTATGTGATGATTCCAGGCTTTTTTGATCTTTTGCAGAAGTGACAGAACTGTCTTCTGGCCATAGAGAGGATGTCACTATTGAGACTGGCAATCAATCTCTCTCTCTCCCTGCCCCCTCTTTCACCTCCCTCCCCTTATTTTCCCTGCAAGTTCCCTCTCTTCTTATTTACCTCTTCTTTGTGTACTGAAAGAACATTTTCTTAAATAGTGGGATCAAGGAGCTTTATTTTCATGCTTAATGAAGTTATGTTGTCTGGTTTCTCAGAAAATCACTGGAAGCTTTATAAACTTCCCTTTTAATTCAGATTTATAAAATCTACTTTATTAATTGTTCCCTTAATATCTGACCCAAAAATGTATATATGTTATAACTGGGTTATAGCTTTCATATGAAAGCCAAACATTAGTTTCATAGTAGGGCTGAGTACATTGGATACTTACCCAAGAATATGGGGAATGGGGAGTGGGAGGGGAGGGAGGAGGGATAATGGGCAGAGGGAGGGTGATAGGTGGGATTACACCTGCCGTGCATCTTACAAGGGTACATGTGAAACTTAGTAAATGTAGAATATAACTGTCTTGACACAATAACTAAGAAAATGCCAGGAAGGCTATATTAACTAGTAAGATGAAAATGTGTCAAACTGTTTATAAAACCAGTGTATGGTGCCCCATGATTGCATTAATGTACACAGCCTATGATTTAAAATTAATAAAAAAATAAAAAAACAAAAATGTATGTATGAAACTATCACTCTTGGAGCAAGTATGGTATAAATCAGGGATAATATTTCCCTCTTGCCTAAATTCCTTCAGGGAAGGGCACAGGAGCAACTTTGGAACTATAAACTTCTAGTTATTTTGTATATTCCAGGTTTATTTGAAAAGATCATTTTTCATTTTAGGAATGGATTATGCCTTTGGATATTTTACTGATGCAACTGAGGTTAATCTAGAAAGTGATATTATAGTAAAAGAAAAGTTAGCAATAACATTCCAACAGTTGTTGCCTGGAAGAATTCTGTCCTTGAACTTTGTTATTTATCAATTAATGAACATTTGGTGCATACCAGGCACTGTGCTGTATGCTTTATATACATGTATCCTTAAATATAGAAAATATGTTAGGGATTGCATATATGCTTTTATTTTTATTTCATAGATGAAATTTAGGAAAATTAAGTAACTTAATAAATAACAAGTAACAAAGTCCTGATTATAACTGGATTAGATTGGCATTTGAAAATTTGTTGTTCTCTCAGCATAGGTAAAAGCCTGTATAACTTTAAATATTTACCATAGGATCATAGTATCACTATGGTGAAAAAAAAATTCTCTTAACTAAAAACGTCTTAGGAAAACTACACATCTTAACACAGTGTCCTTATCTTTTAATAAATGGATTCCAAAAGGAGAATAAAAGATAATTTCATTACATGGATGAAATTGATTCTGAACTGATGTAATCCCTGAACAGATTGAGTTTTATTATAGTGTAAAAACATGCTCTCTGGTAGTAAAATGTGAGGGCTACCTCAAGGCTTCAAGGACCCTGTATGTCCTTATACCTATTAAAATGTATAAAAGCCTTACTTTGCACTATGAATTTATATTGGGTTTTCGAAAAGAATAATTTTAAAACTCCATTAAATGAAAAATTTCCTCATTTATTCTGTTATGTATTAAGTACTTATATTCATTGATTTATTTAGATTTTTTAAAAAGTCAATAGGACTTATCAAAAATTTGAGTCAGTTTGAAAAGGGTGTCTTCCTGAGGAAAGTCTCACCTGTCAATAGTAGTATCTTTCTCTGAATAATGATTATGAGGTAGCCAAACAGAAGTATTCACTATAGGATACCTAATGTTGACACAAAAGAGCAGATCTGGAATTCACATTTTTCTCCAGAAGTAGAAGATACCTTTTTGTACAGTTAGAAAGCCATTTGCTCACCCAAACACCCCTTATCTCCACAGCATGGGTAGGACACAGAACATGAGAAAACCAAGAAGTGACTGGGTAGCTGAAATAATCTATTTCTACATAATAAATGACAGTAGATAATTTATAAATTATATTGCAGAAATTAATACTTATCAATACCCTTGGTGAAGTCTCTATTAACATGATAATTAAGTCATATCATTTACAAAGATTATATTCTACAATTGAAAAATCAGTTAGATGCCCAGATGATTGTGATGGATATGACAAGACATTATGAACTATGGTGGGAGCTACAGTAGAAAAGAGATGGGTGTGAGCAGTGTGATGGAAGTGTGACGTAACAGAAGGATCTTTTTGGAGGAAGTAACATCTGAGATAGATCTTCAGGACTGAAGAGTTTACCTCAACAAAGAGGAGTGAATGTGTTTCAGATAAACATAATTTTGTGTACAACATCTGCGAAGAATAAAAGAGCATGATACATTCGGAAAAGTGAAAGTTGTTCAGAATTGTGGGATCATTTCTTTTTTTCTTTAGCATGTAATTCCATTTTTATTTTGTAAAAATTTTATATACGCACATACCAAGGATACACAAGAAACTAGCAATTGTTATTGCTCCTAGGCAGAAACTATGGTCAAGAGTGGAGAGGTAGAACAAATCTTAATTTTATAATTGTTTTCCTATTTGGATTATTTTACTATGTGCCTATATTTCTTATGTAATAACAACATGAAAAATACCATCTCCTAGCAATTTTACTTTAAAAAGAGAATATGGAATTCCAAGAATGTAGGAAGAATTTCTGAATACAGGACTGCCACCTAAGTGGAATAAAGTTAGCTTACAAAATACCCCCCACAATATTGTTTTGGTTTTCCTCATTCCCCTGAGGACCTGGTGCTGGTCTGCAGACTGGTCCTTGATGGGCATCATGGATACTGGCATTATGGATTAGAGCAAGGACTTTGCATTCAGAAGCACTTGGTTTGAGTTCCAGTTCTACCACTTAGTAGTTGTAGGACCACTGACAACTAACTTTGAAACTCCATCTGTCTCTGTTTTCCTCATTTGTAAAATGGGTACTTCTCTAATAGTCCTGTTGTGAGAATCAGATGTGATAATTTTGAGCCTTGGCACAGTAAGTGCTCAATAAATAGAAGCTATTATTTCATACATTATATGCCTATATCCCTAAACCTAAATTATACTCTGAGTTCATATTTCTGCATGTCAGAAGAGACATCATATTGAAAGAAGGCAGGGTAGTACTGCTTACCAGCGAAGAGTTTAGTTTACACAGAGACAGTTTGCAGAACCATCTGTACAGCAATAACTGGGAAAGTACTTATCTTATTGTCTATTGTCCTCAATTTATAAAACTGGGTAAATGGCAAAATTAAAGTACTGATAGTAGGGATAAGAAAGAAGTATTCATACATCAAGCAAGCGAAAAGACAAACCACAGAATGAGAGAAATGTTTGAAAATCATATATATGATAAGGGACTTGTAGTCAGAATATGTACAGAACTCTTACCAACTCAATAAAGTAGAGACAATCTGATTAAAAAGTGGGAAAAAGGTTTGAAGAGACATTTTTTGAAAGATAAGCAGATGGCCTATACGCCCATGAAAAGATGCTTAACATCACTAATCAATGGGGAAATGCAAATTAAAATTACAATGAGATATTACTTCATGCCTACTAGGATGGCCATAGCCAATAAGACAGACAACAACACATGTTGATGAGGATGTGGAGAAATTGAAACCCACTGTGCAGGTAGGACTGGAAAACAGTTTAGCAGTTCCTCAAAATTGTAAACATAGTTACTATATTACCTAGAAATTGTACTCTCAGATATATACCTAAGAGAAAAGAAACCACTCACTCACACAAACATGAATGTTAATGGCAGCATTAATCTGCATTAGCCAAAAGTAAAAACAACCCAAATGTCCTTCAACTGATAGATGCATAAACAAGATGTGGGATATTCACACAATGACATATTAGCTAGCAATTAAAAGGGATGACGCTCTGACATGCACTACAACATGCATGAACTCTGAAGATATGCTAAATGGAAGAAGTCAGTCACAAAAGACCACATACTGTGTCATTCCATTTATGCAAAATGTCTAGAAAAAGTGAATCAATAGAGACAGAAAATAGATTAGTGCTTGCTAAGGGCTAAAGAAGTAGGAGGGGTTGGGATGAGAGGTGACTATTGTGGGTCTGGGGTTTCTTTCAGGGGTACAAAAGTATTCTGGAATTAGTGGTGATGGTTTCACAGCTTTGAGAATCCTAAAAATGTTGAATTGTACATTTTAAATAGGTAAATTATATAGTATATGCATTATATCTCAAAGTTTAAAAAAGATTATGTGTATCATTATAATCTTTTGAAATAGAGATAGAAATCATTAGATTTGTTGAAAGGAATGAATCTTTAGCTTCTACTGGTTGTTCTTAAGCTTGCTATAGTTTATTTTTCCAGATTAATATGAGGGCATAAATGATTAGGTTATATTGTTTGCATTTGTTAAGTAGAATTCAAGTTGTAGTGGGAGCATTTCCTGAGTGGAGAAGATTGGGGAGAAGTCACTGGGGAATAGACAACAGTTGAATTTGGAAGGACATTGAAGATTATGCTAATGTGTTCGAATTTTTATTTTCCTAAGAGTGATATGGGGGCTTTTAAAGGATTTTAAGCAAGGTCATAATATAATTACATTTTCTAATTTAGAAAAATTATTCCAGAGTCATTGAGAAGAAAGCATAGGGCAAGGTCTTTCTAAATACATGAAGAAATCTTTTGAGTATCTTGTAAAAATTAAAGAGTAGAGTGGTGAAAACATAAAAATAGAAAGTGGCAGGATAGAAATGAATAAAATGGAGGAAAAAAGTCATAAACGTTAAAATGCCAGGATACAAAAATCAACTGATTATATTTTAAGGAAAGGGGCATAGAAAGAATCTTGGAAGACTACGTGCACATTTGTGGTGCTTGCTGAAATAAGCAATGAGGAATGCAAGCTGGTCTTGTAGGGATTTATAAATCAACTTTGAAGGTGTTCACTTTGAAGGTCTAAGAATAGACATGCTTATCAATCAGTCCAGATAAAGATGCCCAGTAGTGACAAAGCCTACAAGTTTTACATGTGTGAATCAGAGCATCACTGAAAAGATAGACTTGAGGGAGGTTTGCTGGTTATGAATTAGGTCACTCAGAAGAATGGGAAGAAAATGGCAAAAGTCCTTGGCAAAAACTGAGGTGAAAGGAAGTGGGCTGGAGGAGGAAAAGGTTGGAGATTCATGGAAAAGAATGTCAGATTTGGTCATACTTGACAAGAAAGCCGCCTCTTGCCTACCGAGTTTACATGTGGTAAGTTTTTTTTTTTTTTTTTTTTAATTTTTCAGGTTAAAACTGAAGGAACAAGAGTTGAGAGAGTAAATGGATTAGTTATGAAATACCAAGTAGCTGCATGTTAATATTATATTAATAGCCTGGGTATATCAGCCAGTAAGCTTTACAGGACCAGCAGATGTTGCTGGGATTAGCGACATGAGGGGAGAGTTGCACACGAGATGAAGAACTTATGAAAGTACTTTTAAAAAATGAATGACAGGAATGGATAATAATTTAAGGGACAAGGAAAAGGAATGGAAGGCTCCGGTTCTGAAGTAGTAAACAGACTGATTTTCTCATTGTGTTAGCTCAGCAAAGGGAATTGAGCAGTCCAGCTCCCCACTCTGTGTCCTTGGGAAGAAACTTAAGCCAAAGACATCTGGCATTGTTTGGAAAGAAAAATATTTGGAAAAATGTTAACATATGACTCTAAGAAGGAAATTAGTGTGATATGCGTAATATCTGAAATCTTTCTGGAATGTTATGAAGTTGATATATTTAACTAATGTCCTTTCCAAGTACTAGAAAGTTGGAAAAGTTTAGGATTATGGCTATACAGCATATCAACAAGCAGTGCATTATTCTATTAATAAATATTGAGGCTCAGTAAATTCTGAAATCACATCTACAAATATGGAATAATAATTAAGGAAAAATAAAACAGGAGATGGGACCAAATGCTAAATATAGAAACCCCAAAGCAATATTATCCTCTAGATTTCCTAAATAGTGTGGTTTATGAGAAAAAAGCCAGCACTCTCACTCTAATGGCTGGTCATGAGTCAGCAATGACTGAGTTTTTTCCTCTAATAAAACCATGTCATTGGTCTGGATTAATGGGAGAATAGACATGCTCCTCTTCTTTAAATTTTCAATAGGTGAGTCTCAATCTACCAGATCAGGACATTCAGATAATTAAAATCCTTACAAGGTTATGCTTTAGGAGTTCTCAGAAGTGTATCAAATATGCTCAGGAAAATGTCTCTTTCATCAGTTTGTTTGATTAATTGCCTTGTGACACTACTGATATTCCACCTGTCTCCTGCTTGGGCTCCCACAACTGGGTATCTCTTCTTTTGGCAGGCTCTGCCAGGAGCTTCCTCAGCAGTCTGATGCTACAGGGCATTGAAAACTCTTGCCAGACTCACGCTCAAATACTAAACAAAAAGTAATCACTAGGCTGTGTGATTGTATCTTATGAAAGAGAGAGGAATGTCTCTCATTCTCTTGGGTGACATCCTGCTAGAGGGTACTAGTGTCCATTTATTCCTGGGGCAAATATTTAAAGAATGTTGATTCATTCCAGGCCTGGTAATTGGTGCTGGGTATAAAATAGTGAATAAAAGCAGCCACCTTTGCAGAGGAGCCACATCTTACTCCAATAATCTAACAGTGACACACACAATTAGAAAACTGCAATCACAGGACGAATTCTAAAGAAGAGGAAGAGGCTACAATGAGATTCAATGAATCAGTAAAAGCGAACTAGATGAGATAGAGATGGGTAGAGGAGGATCAAGGAATTGTCCAAAGACTCTGTGACAGTCGTAATGTCAAGATTCTCAAAATCTGAGAAAAACAAACAGAAGCAGAATGGCTAAATTTCAGAGAATAAGGGAGAGAATGGTGCTGGAGAGATCTATAAGAGCCAGAATATGCCTTGTTAAGCTGTGATATCTTTATTCCAAGAGTAAAATTTTATAATCTGAGTGGTGAGAGGGATAAGTGTCCTTATCCAAGTTGTGAGCTGCTGTGGAAAGTTGACTAAAGAGGGGCATAATCTATTTTAAGTGAAAGGATAGTCATGTTGTGTGTGTTTTAATCTCAGGTTAACGTGAGGATAAAACAACCAGGGCACAATATTTCAATTTGTTAGGTAGATTTCCTCTTTCAGTTGTGTCCTGCACCCAAAATTTATGTCACACCTGAATTTTGTGTTTCATATAGAGCACCCTCCCTTCCCCTTCACCCACTTTCTCCTTAGCAATGAGTGAAGGAGGTGGCTGTGCTTGGAGACAAATCTAAGAAACAGTTTGTGACAGTCAGATTTGTTCCTCTCCTCTGATGACTCTAGCTTTTTGACTTGGGTCCACATTTTTGTACGTGGCTCCCTAGAAAGCACCTGGTAAGAATTAAGTTTAGATAGGAATCTCCTGGCAATTTACTAAAGATGCCCAGCCATTTCTGAATCTATTGAATTTCAGCTGGAATACCAGAACCCCGAACATGTATCTTCTTTCAATGCTCAAAATCTGCGTCCTTAAAATCTCCTATATTAATCTATATGTCTCTAAATGGGAAAGATAATTCCTCTGATTACCTTATGATTTGAGCCCATAAATTGGGATCTATGATTTAAATAATAAAGTAGCCACCTTTTCATTGCATCTGCAACTGCCAGACTAATATGTATGTTTTGTGTATTTAAATATCTTATCTGTTTAAACCAACTATAAAATTTGAAGGCAGAGAGTAACAGTGATTTCAACTGACCTTAGGCAGATGTGGTTACATAAACTCTAAAAGCTTGATATCTTGGGCAAGTTTCTTCAATCATTCTTCAGTCACTATATCTGAAAAATAGTTGTACAGTAGTCTGGGTATATAATGAAAGAGTATACATAATGTGCTTAAAACAGTATCTGCTATTATAAAAATTATGATTATTTCTGTATCATTATTAAGCTTTATGATGAATAGTGTATGATAAAAGGAGATGAACTTCTGCTAAGTCTGTCTTCTCTTTATTCTTTAGTAAAGACTTCATGCTTGTTGATATTAATACTGTCATCTCTTAATAAGCAGCATATGAGGTTTTTTTTAAAAGTCTTCATAAAAATGGAAAACTTAAGTTTTGCGTTCTAGTCCAAAAGCATATGGGAAAAACTGTTTCAGAAGCTTTAAATATTAACAAGAGGAACACAGCATAATGATACAGGGAAAAAGAGAGCATGAATGCTCAGAATTGCTTTTAGTGGGAAAAAGCAGCCAGCATTTGTTGAGAGCTAAAGATTTTTTTTTTTAAATAGATACAAATTTAATTGGCAGGACTTGGCATCATTTACGGGAAAATATGTTTTATTTATTTCAGTTTAAATATATTTCAAACACTATTTTAAAATATCATTTTGCCAAGTGATGAGGAAGCTGTTAAGTGGTTCAGGATTGAATGCCCTAGTTAGCCTTTCACCTCTAAGGTCCTTTATCCATCTCCATGTCATTAAGCTCACACATTAAATGAGTTTTATGGGATAAGGGAGCCCCAAGTGGAATATGGATGCTGCCTGCTAGGAAGCCATTTTGGACAATGGAGGCTTCAGTGTGTAAATTACTTGGGGTAGGAATGAATGGACATTCAAATTTATAGGGGCATCAGTGAAAAAAAATGCCAGCGATGAAACTGAAATCTTTCTTCTTCTGTTTAATCAGGGCCAACCTGAGGAAAATTATAAAGTAGATAATGTCTTCACTGGAATTCCATCTCTATCAGGGTTATTTTTCCTTCTTTTCTATCTACTCTCAAGAGGAACAAAAAAAAATAAAACCATGTATCTCTGAGAATGCCATTTCTCATTGGGGCTCTTCTACCACAACCAGATTAGCAGTCCCCCTTTGTTCACAGGGGATAAGTTCTAAGACACCCAGGACATATCCCAAACTGGATAGTATGGAACCCTCTTGATATATTTTGGGCTTTTGATCTGATAACCTAGATGCCTCTGAAATGACTGAGGAGTGGGTAGCAGAGACAGCCTAGCTATGCTGGACAGAAGGATGAGTCACATCCCACCCAGGCAGAAAAGAGCAGGATGGTGTGAGATTTATTACACTACTCAGAATGGCACATAATTTAAACTTATACCTGGTTTATTTCTGGAATTTTCCATTTCATAGTTTTGAACTGCAGGTAACTGAAATGAAGGAAAGTGAAATTGGGGATTGGGGGGGGGGGGCTACTGTATGTTCTGGATATAACTATTGATACTTGCAATTCTCTGTATCATGCAAATTCATAGCCGTATGCTTTTCCTTCTGCTGGTACCCCTGCCTAGAATGATGGTCCCTAACCCCCAAACCCCTCGGCCTCCCTGGAGAATGTAATGATTTAGTTTTTGAAACAGAAACAAGGATATCCTACTTTATAAACCCTGTGTAGATAATCCCGGTAGATCAAGACACGCCAGGCAGACCTTCCTCACCTCTGTCCCTTGATACTAAGTGTATTCCTCAGTCTCTTGCCTATCTGGAGTATGGGAAGACATTCCTTCCCAAGGTCAATCATTCATTGACCAGTGCTGAAATGGTTGTGTCAGCCTCTGGTGCCATATTTACACCTGACTCCTTGGGCTACCTTGATAAGCAAAGAGAATGTGTGGAAAACTCATACCTACTTCTCAATACCCTGAACCAAGGCAACTAAGTCATTTCTGCTCATGGCCTATTGGTCAGAATCCATGACAAGGCACTGACCTAACTATGAGAAAGGCGGGGAGATGTAGGAGTGCAAACAGATTGGTGGGTAAGCTCAGTTGTTTCACACATAACCTGGAACACATTGGTGTTCTTGTTTACATAAGCACTTCCTCTAAAACTCATATTTCAGGTCTCCAAGGACTAGAGATTTGTCTTTACACAATGTTCAAATACTGTGCACTGATAATGAACTCCTATTAAAGAATTAATGTATTAGCTCATAAGAAAAGAGGTAAAGAAGAAAATGACCTGAGCTCATTCAATTCCTAGCAAGATATAAGGCGACATTGCTCTTTTCATTCTTCAGGCAGGCCACTAAGGCTCGGATTATTTAAATGAATTGTCACAAAAGTGGAATTCCAACTCAAGCTGACTGTTAAGTATATGCTACATTTCAAATTTGAAATGTTTTATTTCAAAAGGAGATACTTGGAAAGACTAAAACAGAAAGGAATAAATTTCTCATATGATGTTCTCATGGCTTAATTTACTTTATAAGCAGAGGGACGTTTTGCATGTGTTTAAGAAAGCTTTGAATCAATCATAAAACTGATGTGGCCTGGCCCTGGGTTTGAATGCCCAGTAGGTTATACGTTTGGTATTCTAACAATCTGCCCTTGAGGTCCATTTATAGTGAACATAATTTCATGGTTTTTGAAGAATATATAAAAAGAGATTTAAAGTTTGTAAAGTGCTTTGGATCATGTCTGGCACAAAGAAAACACTCTGAATTCTTAATTCTTTATTTACTTGACTCCTACCTTTTGCTTTGCTGAATAGACCCTTTGATCATTCTGCAAAATAGGCATTGTTCCTACAGTCACATGCAGAAATATCAGAGGTGATTATTCTATTTCAATTGGGGATATTTTTATAAAACTTTAAGTCTAGACAGGGCCTAAGTACATTTAGAGGGACCCCTCAATTGACAGGTAAGAAAACAAGTTCAGGGAAGAAGAAGCAGCTTCTTCAAGGTCATAAATGTGGCAGCAGCCGGATTTCCTAATTCAGCATGTTTCCCTTCTCTGAGCAGCAGGCAGGTGCTCCGTGATGAATACTTGTCAGCAACTGATTGATTAAGAATATTACATTTTTCCATCTGGTTGTGTGTGTGTGTTGGGGGTAGTTGGAGTCTGCATCAGGGGCGGAGGAACCTCACTGAAGTTGTTCCAGCCTATTTGGTTCCTATCTTTAGAAAAATGTTCCTCGAGCCAATGTTTTCAATAGAATAATTGCTTTGTGTTCATAACCAATTCAAACTCTTTTCAGCAACTATTCCTTCCCCATGTGAGAAGCATGGTGAGCCTTCCCATTCCATCTTGAAATAATATTTTCATTTTCAAGTCTAAAGATAGTATTGAGGGTAAAGACTTAGTCTAAACTTAGGCATTAATAGCCCGGGCTGTTAAATTTGTCATTATAATAATTCTTTTTTTTTTTCTTTTTTTACTTAAGTACAGAGCTATCACAGAGGAAGATGAACCAGTCTTTTGTTAGCAACCACAGCCATTGCTTTTTTCCTCGTAATTTTCAAAAAAATTTAAGAGGGCATGCAGTATATCTCATCTCTTATTAACAAATAGCATTGCCGTGAGGTGTTGCATGAGCATTTTCAGTTAAGGGGATGGTAGATGGAAGAATTCAAAGAAGCTGCAGTAGCTGATGGGTCTGTAACCAGGAACCACTGCAATTAGTTCCAAGGGGCCTGATATCCCTGTGAGGAGGAGACAGTTATGGGGTTCATATTCTGTTGCCCCTTGTAATGCAAAAGTAAACAAAGAAAAGTAAAGAGCTTTCTTGATATATTTCATGACTCACTTTATGCTCTAAGTGTGAGTTAAAATTTGCAATTAAGTCATCTTCAAATATAATGCATATATTTAAAAAAATGAAAATGCACCAGGAAAAGAAATAGTTTAGAAGGTAATCTAAATTGTCCCTTGAATTTATTACTGAATCACGGTTATTATACTTCAGGTACCTGAAAACTTTCTTCAAATGAAAATAGCTCTTACCTCTTATAATAAAGGACAGTGTCAGCCTCCTCATAGGGGACATTTATGCATTCAGAATAAATTTCTCTATAGGGGTTTGGATAAATGTGAGAGATGGCTGTTCAAAGAAAGTTTACAATATGCAAAGGTGGGTCTGAGGGTCTGAGACTGCTTTAAGGTTGTACATACTTTGAGATAATTTCCAGGATGACATTGGAGATGGGCATAATCTGCATCAGTTGGGATCGTCTAGCCCTCTCTGGTACTCTTCCACTACTCTTTACACACTGTAGGCATACCAAACTCCTTATAATAAGAGCATCAAACCCTACATAATAGGTAGAAATCATTCTTTTATAGTTTATCCTTATAAGGCTTAAGTTCCTTGTTCTACAAAGAAGGGACTGGTCAAGGAGAGACTTTCTGCTTAGTATGGTGAGTGTGATCACAAGCAGCCATCAAGTTCTCAGATCCTTCAGAGTTGGGCCCAGCTGCAGACTCACATCATGTGAAGTCTTACCCCTCCCATGACAGCCTGCAACTACTGACTGTGCAGGAAGTAATAGCAAATATACTTTGCCAATTCTACTTGGTGCAGTCACACAGAAAACCCTGATGGAGCAACATTTGCTTTAGAACTCTCTATCAGGTTGACCAAATATTTCAATCATGTCTGAGTTTCATATTCCTTTCTCTACCAAATCCTGAATCACTCCTGTTCCCATTCACAGGTGTTGATTCTAAATAAATACCTTGTACCCCAAACTTCATCTCTGCACCTGCTCCTGGAAAACTCACTATGTAAATACTCCCTGCTTACTTGTTCCACTATCCCTCTATCCTACATACCTTATTAAACCTCATTCTAAGAAACCTAACAATTTTCTTGCTTTTTGCCTGCCCCCAGGCAGGTAAATGAGTCTGGAGCAAAAAAAAAAAAAAAAAAAAAAAAAAAAAACCAAACAAACAAAAGTCCCCGCACAAAACAAATAAAAAAACCAGCTATGCTGATTCACTCTAAATTCATAATCACCAGTCTCCAAAAGGCACTCTGTGACTCTACATTTTTCTATTTCTCTTCAGTTTTAGCACATCAACTTTCTTTTCTTCTCACTTTATAGTTTAGTTTAGAAAGATTTGGAAACCCTTACTTCATAGTTTGTTGAGAAGGAAAAATGCCCTTGGTGATGTCTTCATCTTTCCTCCATCTAATCTGTAAACTGTCTACACTCTGACCCAGGCTCTCTCCTTTCCCTTCAGGTACAGAAGTCTCCCCACCCTCATTGAAGTCATTTGCTCTGATCTTGCCTTCCTGAGGACTTCCAAATGTCACTCTCTTTTCCAGCAATATCAATTTTTCTCTGCCTATTGGTTCATTTACATTAGCATTATTATTATTCTTTATTCCTGTAAAATATCTTTAGGACTGCTAGGGATTTGAATAGAGCAACACTGAAAACAAGAAGACAGGTTGGGAGAATATTCCAGGATTCTAGAAAGTTTAGATAGTGTCTTGGCTAGAATTAGTAGAGATACAGTGAAATAGCCTAGGCTACATTTTGAAAACACAGAACTTGTTCTCTGATTAAATGTAGGTGTGATAAAAGGAGTGAATAAATATGATTCTTTTGTTTGGATTTGAATAACTAGGTGTTACCCTTTGTTAAAAAGGGGAAGACTAGAGGAGAAATGAGTTTAAGTAAAGAGGAAGATGAAGTTTGTTTTGGCCATGCTAATGGAGATAGTAAGTTACGAGGATGGATATAGATGTTTGTGAGTTAATTGAGGGGTCAGGACAGGAAATTTAAATTCATGTTAGCATTATCATTGTTATGCTAATGTAAATAAACCAATAGGTAGAGAAAACGCTAATGTAGTAGAGACAGATGACCAGAGTGAGGGACAATTCATGGTAGAGCTTAAAACTGTACACCTTGCCATCGGAATGTGTTGGCTTAAACTCTGGCTGTACTTACTAGTTGAAGCCCATTTCCCTGCCACTCCATGCTTCACTTCACTCCCTATAAAGTAGAAATTATAATAGTTCTTACCTCCTAGGGATTGAGTGAGAATCTGTTAATCAGGAGATGCATTTATAATAGCACTTTAGTTCATAATCACAAAATAAATAGTAGGAATTAGTAGTGTTTATATATCCCATTCTCAAATATTATGCTAATAAATATTTTTTAAAAATATTTTTTGACTGATCTTCCTCTAAATTCTAGTCCATTTTTATGTTCTCCATCACATAAATATTTGTAGATTATTCATACCTTCACTGCCTCATCTTCCATTCTTTCCTCAATGCACTTGGAATGGGCTGCATACCCCACTGCCTTTGAATCTTATTTGAAAAGCATAATAACTAATCAACAGGTCCAAATCCAGATGCCATTTTCTGTTGTTTTGCATAATCAAGGATGTTTTAATGTAGGGACCATGACATTTTAATTCAAACATTGTTGTATTAGCATGATGCCACAATTACCTAGTTTTCCTTCCAGCTCACTGAGGTCATCACCTCTGGTTGCTTTGCAAACTCCCCTGGTTCTATTCAAACACTATCAGTTTTCTGTTTGGTTAATATGAGTTTCTTCTTCTTTTTCCCTAAATTATACACTTTACTTAGGGAGCTCATCTGTCCCTGTGGCTTCAACTCGCATTCTGTGGGCTGTTCACTCCCCAATTTAAATTTCCTTCCCTGGTCTGTCAACTAATTCACAAACATTTATGTCCTTCCTCATACTATCTTCACTAGCACGGCCAAAACAAACTTCATCTTCCTCTTTATTTAAAGTTTTCTCTTCTCATCTTCCTCTTTCAACACCTAATTATTCAAATCCAAACAAAAGAATCATATTTATTCATTCCTTTTATCACACCTACATTTAATCAGAGAAAAGTTCTGTGTTTTCAAAATGTAGCCTAATCTATTTCTCTGTATCTCTACCCATTTTAGCCAAGACACTATCTAAACTTTCTAGAATCCTGGAATAGTCTCCCAACCTGTCTTCTTGTTTTCGCTGTTGCTCTATTCAAATCCCTAGCAGTCATAAAGATATTTTACGGAAATTAAATTATATCACTTCCCTGCTTAAAATGCTTCAATCATTTCACCTCCTAATAAAAATAACATCTGAATTCTTTACCTTCCTTTTGAAGCTTCCTGCCTACATTCTTCAGATATAGTGTCTTATTTTTCTTGTTTTGAATGTAAGACTTCATTCTTACCCCATGGCCTAATGCTGGCTTTTTTCTCTGCCTGGAACAGTGGCCATTCTTTCAAACTTCACATCACTGGCAATTGTTCATCATATAGTTCTTAACCAAAATGTCACCTTTTTAAGGAAGCTATGTATTCTGGTGTTCCCCTACCTCATCATCAGGATCGATCACATCCCTTTTACTTTATCTCTAATATTAATCTTCAGCTGAGATAATCCTATTTCTTGCTATGTTTTGATGATGGCTTGTCCCCAGCTCATGTTGAGACTTGTTCCCCAATTAGGTGAGATTGGGAGGAGATGATTAAGTCATTAAAATGGATCCATGCCATTCTCAAGCAGTGGGATTAGGAGAGCCTGGCTGGATCTAAAGTAGATCGGCCTCCCTGTCTCTTTTGCACAGGCCCCGTGCCTTCTTTCACAAGGGCTTCCACCGCGTGAAGTCATTTGCCAGCTTATGATGCAGCCACTGGATCTTGAGCTTCCCTGTGTCCAGGTCTTTGAGCTAAATAAGCCTCTTGATAAGATACCCAGTGTCAGGTATTCTATTATAGTAGTGGAAAGCAGGCTGACATTTCTTTTCTCATCCATTTTCTATTTTTATTCATAGGAATGCCAGTTTCATGCTAATAGGATTCTTTTCTATTTTGTATATTAGGTTATCTCTGACATATGGTAAAGGATCAAAAATTAGTTTTCAAATGAGTACACTCTGCAGTTAATCTCACCTCTTCTTGTCTTTATATTATTACATGTCTCTCTCTCCTTTCTTTCTTTCCTGACTTTTCCTTTGTTGCTTAGGCTTTCCTCCTGGGTATAATGTTTGTGCTTCTTTGGCCAGGATTTCCTTTTTTACATAACCCCAGCTTCTCTCCATAAGCAGCTCTTCTGTTTCACCTTCGAGGGCTCTTCCTACCAGGACCTCTCCTTAGGCAGCATGCCATCAAGTCTGTGCTTTCCCAGAGATGCAGAGCTGGGCACTAATCCTAATGACTTGAGGGCTGCTTCCCGGAGTGGAATAAGCTATTTAACAAAAGGGGATGCTCTCCTCACAACATTATGTTTTGAGAGGCTGAATATTCATCTTGTTCAAAAAGGAACTCTTGCATTTAAAAACTATTGTCCAGGTATGCTCCTTTCAAAGTTTCCACGACTGAAGTTTTTGCAATGTATCCTAAAATGGCATCATCTATTCTGCAACAATATATTTCTGAGTGATGCCTTGTCCATAGATTTCCCTGACAGCTACCCAGCCTATTCAATGGTATTTGCTACCCAAGAGCATTTATGTGACATCCATCATTTCAATTTAGATTCAACAAAAGCCAGTGGGGAAAAATGTTATCATATGTATGATCATCTATTAATGTTTATAAGTTTCACTAGCCATTATCTCAGGTCCTTTCTCACAGTTAATTATGAGTATATTCAATGGGCAGAGTTCAGGCTCTGTCTGCTTATGGCTTCAGGGAGAGCAGTCGGCCCTAATTCTTGGGGAATTAGAAGCCCTGATAGTTTTTTCTTTCCCATGCCTATTTCTACTGTGCATGACTCTTTTTGTGAGTTCCTTGGAGGTTCTTTTCTGCTAGTTGTAAACCCTCTCAGACCTTGTGTGTACTTACTCAGTGCCTAGCTGTGGCAATAGCCTCGCATGCAACCCTTGGTAACGAGGCAGCACACACTATTCTTTGTTTCCTCAACTGTGGTACCATCCGGCCACTGTGGTTTTCAGAGTGGGAAGTCAGTTCATGTACCTGTGGATAACAACCATTTTCCTTGTTAACAGCACAGGAAATTCATTTGCCTTGTGCTTTTCTGGCAGAAACAACAGTTTCTGGGGAATCAATATGAGAGCAAGTCTTCTAGGGAAAACCAAACACATACTTTCCAGTTATTTAATTTGTATAAATTTAGGGAATACAAGTGCAATTTTATTATGTGGCTATAGTGTATAGTGGTTATGTCAGAGCTTTGGGTGTATTCCTCACCTGAATGATGTGCATTGTACCTTTTTAATAATCTCTTATTTCCCAGCCCCTTCCATCTTTTCCCACCAGTTATCATTTTAATTAACAGTTGGCTCAGACAGATCCTCACTCATAATTCCAGTTGCAGTGGCAACAATAATACTTGTCCTCTCAAAAATTAAAACCAATTATTGTGAAATTACAGAATGCCAGGCAATATGCTATGTATGTACATCCATGATTTCCTTTCTACTCAAACAACCCGATGGGTAGCTTCTGTTATTACCAACTTTACTTTACAGATAGGAATCATAAACAAAGAGAGGTTTAGCAACTTGGCCTTGATCACATAATTGGTAATGTCAGAGCCAGGATTCTAATACAGGTGATGACTCCACAGTCACACTTAACCTCTTCAGTATTCTCTCATGTAGTGTCATCCCTTCTAATGTCTTGGGCCCCCCCCTCCTGCAGGACTATGGCTCAGATATATATCATATGTTGTATTTCAGTTCTTTCCCAAATGTTCATTGAGTTGATTTTTCTTTGTTAATAGAGAATCCAGGTGATATGTAACAGGCATTGGTGATCAGAATGAGTGAGTTGGTTTTTGGGGATCCCTATATTGATAACAGAGAATCTTTATTAACTAAATGCCAACAATTGTGCTAAGAACTTTTCACAAATTTGCATAAATTATTTCAATAATACTGAGAAGTCAATGTTATTATATTCATTTTGGAAATAAGGACATTGAGGCTTATAGAAATTAGGTGATTTATCTAGGCTCACGAAGATAGTTAGTAGATATAGATGAAATTTGTGTATAGAATTTATATTATTTCTACCACATTAGACTAGGGTATCTGGAAAATATGGCACCGAAGAAGGATTTGAAATTAGGAAACATCTAGTAATCTGGGAAACATCTGTAATAACACATCCAGAAGCACAATTTTAAGCTGGCTATTCCCAGCTCCCCTAGTCCACCCTTCAAAGAAATTTTGGAACTTTCTTTTTGGAATGACCATCAGTGCTCTTGTCCTATGAGGCCTGACAACTAAGTTTGTGAACTTATTCTAGAAAAAGTTCTGTGAGGGGTGGATTAGGTGCTGGCTTTGATGCATAGCTCCCCAGGGGAGGACTTCAAATGTGACCATAGTGATATTTAACAATGAGGTATGTAGCACTTTTTCTAGAATGAGTTTGCCTTTCCCACTGGAATGTCTAGTAGACATATCAATTGTAACATTTCCAAAATCTACTTCCCATGATTCTTCCCCTACAGTTAATAATAACTCCATCTGATCTGAATGATCTGTGTTTCCACTCCTTCTCTGAAATCTCATATCCAAAGTCCCAACAAATTCCTTCTACCTACCTCCAAGATGTCATGACCACTTATATTCTTGGTTTATTCTAGTATCATGTCTTGCTTGGTTTTTTCAATAGTCTTTTTTTTGGTCTTCATTTCCATTTAGGCTTTGTGAAACAAAACAGCTAGGCTAGTTTTACTATCATACATAAAATTGACATAATGTTTGTCAATTTATTATTCATAGCAATTGCTGACATCTACAGTTTTCTTAAAATATGCTGGAAACTATTCTAAATATTTAGATCTAAAAAAATATTTTGTTTTATTCTCTAGTAATTCAATGTGGCAGGTACTGATTATTCTCTCTATTGTAAGGATGAGAAAACTGAGGTCCAGAAAAAATAGTTTTTCCAAGTCATTCATCTAAGCAATGGCAACTGACTGATTTTAATCAAGTTAAACTGGCACAGTAAATGCCATTTATTTCTGTGACATTTCACTCTACTATTCCGGAATCCTAATTCAAAACCAACAGTCTCAGGAAACACATACACACACACACACACACACACACACACGTACATATATAGACAGTCATACATACATGTACACATAGGTGTATGAAATTCTGATTGATCATTAGGAAATAAAATTATACTACTACTAATATTGTCTATATTTATAATTTAGACAATATTTATCTTTAGGAAATAAAACTATGAAATACTATTAATATTGCTTAACCATTTACTATACAAACATCTATTATGTGTCTGGCAATGCATCAGACCTTAAAAATACTCCCTAAATGACAGTCTCCTTAGTAAAGAAGTTTTAGATGGAAAAATGGAAAAATAAGCATCTCATGTACTCAATACTAATTTGACTCTTGTAGATGAAGAACTATAGGCCCATACAAAAGGAAGAACAAAATTAAATTCAAGAAGGGAGGAGAAACAAGGAAGAAAATAAGCCCCCATCCAAGGGATACAATGTAGGAGTCCATGGCACACCTCCAGGGTGAAGGACTCAAATACAACTTGGACTTTCCCTAACAAACACAAGCAATGCAACCTAGTTATATCTTCCCTTATTTTAATCTTAAAAAAAAAAAAAAAATACTTCCTAAACAAACAAAAAAGTGGGTAGCTTTAATCCCATAGAATGGAAATGTGAAGAATAGAGAGGCTGAGTAACACCCTGATGATGGCCATCATAGGCACTTAATAAACATTAATTAGATAAATCTAGTAATAAATTGTGGTACTTGTGATAATTATGATACTAGCACATGCTTCTGGTATACAAGATATGTTTTGATACAGGCATACAGAATGTAATTATCAATTCAGGGTAATCAGTATTTATAACCTTGAGCCTTTGTCATTTCTTTGTGTTAAACACATTTTTTTTTTTTTTTTAAATTTCTTGAGCACTTTATTCAGCAAAGAATCTCCCCAAATGACTCAAACATAACTATATATATTCTCTATGGGTGTGTGTGTACACATATGGGTACTATATTAGCAATTTAGAGTACTTCCAGAGCTTCCTCTCCCCTCTAGAATTTTAACTAAAGTTTACAGAGAAGTAGCTGGAACACAGTTTCAAACACCTGTCTCCAGTTACATCAGCAACTGAGGCTGGCAGGTAGTATTTTCTTCATATCTCAAGGTTTTTAAATAAATTTTGATTTTTGCCTTTGTCTCCTGACCCAGAAACAGTGTTCAAACCCCTAGTCCTTGAGTTTAGCACTCAAAAAATTCCTTTAGCTACAGTCACCTGACAAGGTGAGTCAGCAGTGGTGAGCTCCTATAGTCCCAACTACTTGGGAGGCTCAGACAAGAGAATCACCTGAGCCCCAGAGTTTGAGGTTGCTGTGAGCTAAGATGCCACAGCACTCTACCGAGGGTGATAAAGTGAGATTCTGTCTCACAAAGCAAAACAAAACAAAAACAAGGTGAGTCAGCAGTCTGCAGCATTATCACTTCCAATGACCAAACTCTGCCTGTTTCCCAGCCTCAGAAAGGACACAGCCTAGAAGCAGTGTGCATTATGATGCACAGAGGGGATGAGAACAGCCCAGTAGGGACAGCAGTGTACAGACATTGGAGGGTGGGGGAGAAATCAGAGGTGGAGTGAAAGAGTGTATCTGTTTCCCTTTGCCCCACACTTTTTGGTAGTCCAATGGAAGGAGAGAATGGATGTGGGCCACAGCAAGCCACACAGCATATGTAATGAAGGGCAGCCTGGGTCTCTAGCAAGACTCCTCTCTCCAGGTACCAAATCAGCAAAGCAGATGGCGAAGCAAGCTGAGTCCAGACTTCAGAGTGAGTAGTGGTCTTCAAGGTCATCATCACCAAACACAGAGGCAGCTGCCGATAAGCTGGAGCAGGACGGGGTATATGTTGTCTTTCCAGTGCTCTTTTTGGTCTCAGCATAGCCATGAGAGAGGCATCTGTGTATGTGACCGCATCCTTCATCATGTCTGAGATACCTCTGTTTTCTTTCATGTCTTCAGGAATCTCAATTGCGTATCCTTTATGAAGTAATTCTGGCCCAATATCAAGTTTCTTCACACTGCTAGTGTCATATGAGTAGATCTTTGGCCATGTTGAGACCCCAGTGTAGACATAGCTGGAGATCTTGGCCACAGGGGGCTTCCAGTCAGCACAGTGAGTGATTCTGTCAAATTCATGCAATGCTTCCTCTTCCTACTGTTCACCTGACAGGACAATCCCTACCAGACTGCACTCTATTGCTTGAAACAGAAGGCTCAGGAAGTTGCCCTTGAGACCCCTGAGGTCTTTCAGTGGACGGTCTCCATTACCTCCAAAGTCAACACAGTAGAGACCATAGTTCCTATTTTCCAAGGTGCCAAGGATCTGGAATGAATACCAGGAACCATTTGTAAGTAAAGGTGCTCCTACAGTGTCTCTTATTTGCACAGTTAAATCTTTAGGCAGGCTATTTTCATAGTGCTGGGTCATCTCATTGACAAGCTTATCCAACTTTAGGCTGTGGGAGCCAATGATCTGGATCCAGAAGTGGTTGGGTGTTCAGATGCAAAGACATAGACTTCTAGGTACTCATCAGCATAGAAACTGAAGTCAGGGTTGGGGATTTCGTACATGGATGTCTCTGGAATGGCCTGGCACCAGACTTCTGAATGCTCTTATCGTTAGGTTTCTCCCGGAGCCTTCCTTTGGCCCCACAGCAGCCGTGTCACCTCCTGCTTTGTGGGGAGTAACTACCCCATGCTAGAACTCATGTTTTTCCCTACTGCTGGCTCTCCAGCTCCATCCTGCTCTGTCATTTCCTCTCTTCTCACACTGATTAGTTGCCTGTGTGAAACTCTGGTTTCTGCAGTAGGTGCAATTCTCTTCTGAAGTTCTTCATCTTCTGAAACCCTTTCTCCATTATCAAATGCTTGGCTGCTGCCACTTCTTCTGTGTTCCTGAGATTTTTATGTCTTGATAGTAGTAATGTCCCCTTTGATTCTTTGTCACAGTTAATTTTGGTTCCAGAGGCCTGACAGACAGAACAAATAATCTCATGCCTCTTCCTTTGACTCTGCCCTCAGATCGCTGGGGACCTGGGAGTTGCTCAGACACCAGGGTGTTCTCTGTCAGGATCTGATGGGTCGCTGCTTTGGCCTTGCACATCTGAACAGGAAAACCACTGATAAGCAGCCCTCGCTCAGTGCCTGCATCCTCTGTGTCCGCAGCTGTTTAACATTGGCTCCTTGCCAGCCAATGATGCTCTTCCCAGCTTCCTGGGAAACTCACATCTCTATTTCAATGTCATCCTCCCCAACAAACATCAGCTGCTCGTCTCTGCTCTCCCTGTACCTGTGGTATGGGGTGTAGGCGGCTGGGGCTGACTGGGATTCCCAGGCCCAGGGCTATTTTCTTATTTATTTATTTATTTTATTAAACCATAGCTGTAAACATTGACATGATGTATCATGGGGCATCATACACTAGCTTCATAAACCGTTTGACGCATTTTCATCACACTGGTTGACATAGCCTTCCTGGTATTTTTTTAGTTATTGTGCTAAGACATTTACATTCTACATTTACTAAGTTTCACATATATCCTTGTAAGATGCACTGCAGGTGTGATCCCATCTGTCCCCCTCCCTCTACCCCCCTCCCCCTCCCTCCCCAGCTTGTCCAAGAATTTCATTCAGTGGACATTTCCGCTCTATTCTGACTTACATTTTCACCCCAGCGACCACACCTGTTACCATCTGCACTGGGCCTCACAGCCTGTGTTAAACACATTTCAATTCCACTCCTTCAGTTATCTTAAGATATACGATAAATTATTTTTCACTATATTTGCCATATTTAAGTAGTCACCTTTATACATACACAACAAACATGCATTGTTTTGCTCCCTTACACATATATTCTATGTATACTGGGTAGTGGCTCAGCTGACCCACTAGGAAATGACTTGAGTTTTTTCTTACTAGCTTCACAGAGCCTGTGATTCAAGTTTACATCGCTGGAGAAATTACCACAGATCTACTATCTGGGATCTTTGGGGTTGCTAGAGAATAGGGACCCATGAAATGTTCGATGAGCTCCTGACGAGCACTTACTATTTTGTGCTTTTCTGGGCAAAACCAGCCCTCATGATGGTGAGACATTTTTTAAACTGGCTTTCTTTCCCTTTGCCTTTCCATCCTTCTCAGTCCACAGGAAAAATTCGTCTTGCCAAGAAGATGGACAAGAGGCCTTAGAATAAATTAGCATAAATAAATGAAACCAAAATATGATAAATGTTAATAATAAGTCCCCAGTTGCATTTGACATTAGATGAAACAGCATCCAGAATATGAAGGGATAGGGCATCTCTTCTGTTTCTCAGAAATGAAGGCAGCTCATGGTAGCCATTTACTGGCACTAAATAACTTCTTGGAGGAAAAAAGTATCAAATGTAGCCAGCATATTCACACTTGTACTATTTCCTTATAAAAAAAATCCATAGCTCTCTTAAGAAATAAAATTAATATTAAATATTCCATTGGCTGGGTCCCATGCAGACACTAATGGGAATCTGAAAAGAGCCCTGCTTTTGGTAAGCAGTCTTGAGTGATGTTTTTTCTTAATATTAAAAATATAGATCTGGTTTCTATCTTGTTCTCTCCTATGAATCTATCTCATATTCTTTAATATAAATAGATATGCTTAGATAACTCATGAAACAGTAGGCAATGCGGCTCAGTTCTCCTAAAAAAATCTCCTCATCTAGCTTAACAGGCAGCTGTAATATAAATAAAAGCAAGAATCAACATCAAATTTGAACTCCATAGTAATTTCATTGCCTGCCAGCTTCATCTCTAATCTGTGCTACTCTATAAGGCAACCCTATTATTTGCAGTTCCTCTCTTGTATTTATTACATCAATATTATTGCTCATTATCATTAATTATCCATTATAATTAATTAATAATAAATAAGAAGCACTGTTCCCTTCCAGCTTGTGAGCCACCTTAACATTGCCGTCTTTCATGCTGTCCTTACGTCTAACTAGACATTCTGACTTTTCTTTCTTCAATGGTTTCAAGTCCTTTAGTGAAAAAACTAACAATTATCCCTAGCAAATTTTAATCTTTGTCTGATGAACTATTTGTCTCATCAATCAAGTGTTAATTTTAAATATATTTCTGTTATTCTGAGTTACAGGAAACTCGATTTAATGTTGCCTACTGATTGTGTGAACATACTTTTATCCTTTTATTGAGTTCCTATAACATGCATAAAATAATTACATGTGCTATAGTAGCATTTCTTTCCAAAGAAGAGGATTCAGAGAACACCTCTCAATATGTGATTATCCATTTATGTGCCACCCATAATTTAACATCAAAACCAAATTAACCTTCATCAAATTTCTCATGAACTGATCATCTTGCCAATATATCAACCATTAGAATAATATAGCAGTATGTTCTAATAGTGAAAACAACTGTGCTATTACACATTTGTCAATACTCCAAAACCCAAATTAATTTTATGAGAAATAGCCAATGGAACTAGGCAGAGAAAGGTGAAAGGTGGCCATGTTGGGATGGGTATCGTAGTTGACCTCAATCATTTAGAATGCTATCTAACAAGTAAAGACCTTAATATACATTGTCATAAACAGCAGAAATAATACCAGGTAATAACAGATACACAACAGTAGAATTCTTTCTCTATTCCTTAGCTTGATTCATGAAGGATTTCAACAGATATGAGAGATGTAGATTTCTCAGAATATGCAGTAGAATAATAAAAGTGGTAGCATGTTTTTGTCACTCTAGGCATATAAGAAGTAAAGTGACCACAGGATACTTTCTGAGGCTCTTGAAAAAAAGAATTAAGCTTCATAATGATAGTTTTATTGAATAGTCTACAGGCTTCCTTTTTTTTTTTTATTGTTGGGGATTCATTGAGGGTACAAGAAACCAGGTTACACTGATTGCATTTGTTAGGTAAAGACCCTCTTACAATCATATCTTGACCCCAAAAGATGTGGCACACACCAAGCTGCCTTTTAACCCTAGTAATCTGTGAATCTATGAAGTATGAAATCTGTGTTTCTTGCTATCAAATCTTGTGCATTTTCTCCTTAACCTCTTGTGATCTGGACCTGCTCATTATTCTTCCCCTGATGTCTTTCACCAAAGTTACTGTGTGAGATTGTGTAATGACTCTGATTCTTCAGTCACTCTATAGAAGTGTTTTTCAACCTTTTTTTCTCTCATGGCATACTTGAATCAATAGTTAAACTTCCATGGCATGCTTAAATAATGTTGATCAAACAAAAGAGTAAAAAAAAAAAATCTATTTACTGGGCTTTGAACTTCTTTTGAAATAATTTAATTAATGATCTTTAAAAATGTTCCCAACGCATTTAAATCCTTTCATGGAACACTGTTTGAAAATCATTGCCCTATAGCTATACCCTTTACCAATGAATTTGTAGTACCCACAGCTAAAAAGGAATATATTTTCTTACATTTAAGTTTGGCTATATGGCTTGATTTTGCTAATGTGATATTAGCATGCATGACAGGAAAAGGTCTTAAAATTTGCTTTGTCATCAGGCTTACCTTCTTGTGCCACTAACTTTTCCATGAGAATGACATTTCTGGGCTAGTCTATTGGTTCCAGGAAGAAGTTGAAAGAATATGGTACAGAATGGAACACTCCCACTGAACCTGACCTTCATCAACTGAGACACAGCAAAGCTACAATTCTTGAAAATAAACTATTATTCTTTTAAGCCACCGAGTTTTAGAATGAGTCCTTATGTAGCATTTCTAAGCCAGTAGCAAGCTGATACAAAAATTGGTACCTAAAAGTGGGGCACTACCATATTAAACACTTAAAATTGATGGCATAAAGCAATTAGTGAGGAAAGAACCATTTGAAGAGTCTGGGTAAATGGCATGTAATTAGTCAAATTATATGATAATTGGATAAAGCTAATAAATTTAATGGAGTTTTGGACTTAGGGTGAGTAGAACTCTAGACAAAATGTTGAAGGTGTAATCTTGTTTATTTTACCAGTTTTTGATTCAGTGCTTTAAGAAAGAAATGAATTTAGGAAAATACTAAGCAGATTACATTTCAATCTGGAGGAAATGTAGAGTGCATAATTTATTGGGCTGGATACTAAAAGGGTTCCTATGTCTAACCCTTCAGATAGTAAAGAAACTTCAATTTTGATAAATTCTGGGGGTGAGGGTAAGATTAGAGGGCAGTTGACGTGTATGTGGCCTCAGAATAAAGACCCAACAACATGATATGACCATAGGTTCCTTTGGTAAAACCTCTGAAAAATTTGTGGTGATACCTAGTAGACTCTCTTAATTAGACCAAAGGGCTGCTGGGGAAGTTAAGGCTATGATACCACAATCGCCTAATATGTCCACATAAGTCTTAGACATGTTATCCTACATAGTAGCCAGTAGCCACACATAGCTATTTAAATTAAAATTAATTAAAAGGTAAAATTTTCATAATTCATGCTAACTACATTTCAAGCACTTCCTACCCACATGTGGCTAAGGGCTACCTTATTGCACGTGACAGAGAAAGGATATTTCCATTATAAAAAGTTCTATTGGACAGCTCTAATAGAATTGTTTAATAAAAACTCACTATATGTTTTAGACAACTAATTACTTTATTTGCTACCATTTTGGACTAAAAGATACTAAGATCATTGAAAATCTAAGAAGACAACTCGACCCCCAACTTTCCTCAAGTAGGAAATTATTCAATCATCAGTGATGACATAACTTTCAATGTCCCCTTGTAAGTATCCAAAGAGATGTGATGGAAAAGAGGTCACAGCAATGAACTCTGAAAAACAATGTATTAGGGAGCCACAGAGAGCAGAATTAGTGCCTTTATCAGGGCATTCTCTGCCCTCAAAATAGAACTAGACCACATTTGTGCAGTGTAATTTTAGAATTACATAGAGGCTTTCTAACTTCTTCTCTTTTTGAATAGAAGTCTTTATTGCTCTTATGTTTTGCCCCTATTTCACTTATGTGAGTTTGAATGGGATAGATAACTTATCTTTCTTAACTGAATGTCTTCCTATCAAGGAATGCCACAGCAACCTGCAAATCAGTGAGAATCAAGGAGTGCAATTCAAAGGCAGCCTATTCTCCTAACAAGTCATGCCCTAATCTGGGTTAGGAACCTTGGTTCCTCCTACTTCCCAGGACTGCTCCCAGCTCTGTCTTGTTAAATCTGTCTAGTCCTTCATAATTTGCTTTAAATTCATCTCTTCCAGATCCTGAAGCTATAGATTATTTCCCATGTTTCGCTATGGGCCTCTGTGCTAGCTTGTAGCTTTGGAATTAACCATACTCATCTTTGAAAGAAGCCAGACTGATTCCCATTTGCCAGTGTTTCACACAGTAGCTGACACATAGTAGGCGCTCAATAAATTTGGAGGAAGTTGAAAAATGTATTTCTTATTTCATCAGTAGATTATTTGCCAGCATCATTAAAATGATGGTAACATTTACCACATGGCAAAGTGCAAAATAGTAAGGCTTTGAATTAATGAAATCCACCCACTTTGTCCTCATCAATCACACTGCAATCACACCGTGTTCCAGATTCCACAGGTGCATTGCTTACATTTAATTGCACTGATCAAACTCTCCTTATGCTGATATTCCTGTATATATCATCCTCTGGGTAGGATCAACTGTGCAGTTTCAAATCCATTTGTTTCAAAATCCCAGGAGGACTCTGTGTTCTTGTGTGACTTTGTGTTACTTCCTGATGACTCATGGAGTGTAAGAGCAATGAAAGTAGATGCTGTGTAAATAGATTCTCCTGGGGAGAAAAATTCCTGTTTAAATCAATTTAATTTTCCACATATTTTGAAATGTGAGCTAAACATGTTGCATCTTTATTTTAAGGAGCTTAAGCCTCTTTGCAGATATTTGGTCCCTTAGTCTTAAAGCATTCTTAAAGCCTCATATGATTGGCTTCCATATTTGATAATTTCTGATAGCTGGGTAGTAATGTCAAAGGCTAACCTTCATTTGTTCTGCTTTCAGAGAGACAACTCAGTGGTATAGCTGGAAAATAATAATAAATTCAGATATATACCAAGAGGTTGGATTTCTGATACATTATAGCTATAGAACTGGACATTCTTTCCCTTCTACTATATTATTGTATTTATTTGTTTTGTCAATGGAAATGTGGAAATAAAATAGCTGGGGAAATAGAGGCATAAAAAAATACAATACTCCATTCAGTTAGGCCTCCAGACTTTGTCTCTTGCTTATGCTCTTCAAAACATGTTGTCCCACCCACATAAAAAATGTTGGATCTTAATCATTTGAATGTTACAATGGGTATATTGGCAAATTCCTCTCAATTTTCCACTGGCTAGTAAGCTTTAGAGTAAGAATGGTTCCCAACTGACCAATGATATATCTTGAATACACATGTAATAAATCAGTTTACAGAAGCAAACTTCTTGGCTTCCCTTACTGATTTGACTTTATGAACCTACCAAATACAGACCAGAATTCATAGCATGGCTCTCTACATCCTCTGTCATCAGATCCTAGCATCCTCTAGTCCACGTTCTAACCAATCACTCTACCCTGTATATTCATTAAATATTTATTATTTTAAATATCTGGGAAGGAAGTAAATTCCCTAGTAAAATGAGTTTATTAACAACTGAAGATTTGTAATGCAAATTAGCAAATGAAGAGCTCCAGGAAGTCTTTATTTATTTATTTATTTATTTATATATTTATACTTAATTTCTATTAAATTGTAACTGTATACATTTATGGGGTACAATGTGATGATTTCATATACAGTGTGGAATGCTTAAATCAAACTAACATTACCATCACTTCACTTATTTTTGTGGTAAGACATTTATAATATACTCTTAGTTGTTTTGAAATGTGCCCTTGCATTGTGCACATTTGGTGAGATCCCTCGTATATCCTCCCTCCTCCCTCCATTTGCTCTTCCCTCTCTCCTTCCTCTCTCGTATTCTATCATTCATATGAATGTATAAGTATTTATATATTGGTTTCATAACAGTATTGAGTACATTGGCTACTTTTCATAATAAATCTGGTTCCATTTTGTTTACCTGAAAGTTTTCCTGGCTTAATTGGTCATAGATTTCTTTTAAACATATATATATATATTTATTTCCTAAGAAAAGAGTTGCATTTCATAAATGTGCTCTGGAAAACTTACTCTCTACACACTGAACTGTTGAGTTACAGTTAGCTGTGCCAATTCATACTCTGTCAAACACATCATCTACTGTTTTCAAAGCTAAATGTAAGTATCATCAATCCTCTTTCATGATCTTCCCAGATACATGTATCCTCTGCCACTTCTGAATTTCATTTTAGTCATATCTCTCCTAAGACTCTGCTAATTTCTATATTGAACAATAATTAAAGCCACTTTATTCACTTGTGCCAGATTTTGAGATTCTCGAGGTCAGAGCCCAGTTTTACTTATTGCTCTATCATCTATAGTACAAATAATATATCTATCATCTATAGTTCTTATTCTAGAACATCAATGTTTGTTGAGCAAATAGAACAACAAATGAATGATGAACTCTTCATACATTATTAGTCAATGGTCACTTTTCGTGTTGTGGCTGAATTCAACTTTAGAAAAAATTGTTTTGTTGAAAACATGAAAAATATGATTCACTGAGGTTAGTAAATGAGGTTAGATAGGGATTTGCTATCAAATAACAGCCTTGATTCTCTATTTCCTTTTTTTTTTTTTTTAATAGTTTTTGGCTAGGGCCAGGTTTGAACCCACCACCGCCTGTATATGGGCCTGGCACCCTACTCCTTTGAGCCACAGGTGCTGCCCTGGACTCTCCATTTCAAGCCTACTATTATTGCATTATTGCAAGCCTACTATTATTATTGTTTTCTATGGGTGTGAATCTTGAAGAACAAAACATGTTAGTATCATTTTCAGGGGGTTCCCATAATAGGCTATCTCTACTTTGATCTTTGACTATTTTCAATAGGAAAAGTCTGTTCTAAAAACTGGTATCTCCCTATCCAATGAATGCATTCTCTAGTCTTTCATGCTATACCCTTGCCTTAGTCTGCTTTTCATTTTACCAAACCCTTAGCTATGCGACCTACTCTTCTTTCAAGAAATAATTCCATCAAAAGTTCACAATGAAGTCTTGATAACTTCAGTTCTTTCACCTCCTTTGACAAATAGCATTACAAGTCTGGTATTATTGATTGATTTTCTTTTGTTTTGCCTTTCCCCACTGAGCCTCAAACACCTTAAGGGAAAGAACAATTTGTTTTTCCTTTTTGTTGGCCCAGAGAACAATAATAATAGTAGGCGATTGCATGTAGTGTGCATTTATTGTATCTCAATCACTGCTTTTAGTACTTTGGACAGATTGTTTCAGTAAATCCTCACTAATCTGAGGCACAGAGAAGTTAAATCTTTGTCCATAGCAGTTTATGATGTAAACTGAAGTGGTCTGCATGTGGAACTCACATGCTTAACCACGAATAGCATTAGTTAAAATAGGTGATTTTTGGCCAGGCACAGTGGCTCACACCTGTAATCATAGCACTCTAGGAGGCTGAGGGGGGATAGGTAACCCGATATCAGGAGTTCGAGACCAACCTGAGCAAGAGTGAGCCCTCATCTCTATTAAAAATAGAAAAACTAGCTGGGCATTGTGGCAAGAGCCTGTAGTCCCAGTTACTTGAGAGGCTGAGGCTAGAGGATTTCTGGAGCCCAAGAGTTTGAAGTTGTTGTGAGCTGTGTCACCACCACACTCTACCCAGGGCACAAATTGAGACTCTGTCTCAAAAAGAAAAGGAGATAGTCATCTTTTTGGGCATTATAAATTTTGCATACTAATACACATATTTATTTAATGAATTAAATTGATGAAACGTGTTCTTACACATTAGTATTTTTAAATCCTACAAAAGAGAATTTCTTTTTAATTGGAGATGAAATAATCAAGAGACTTGAAACCCAAGATATTTATAAGTCCTTTAGTTATGTAAAATAACTTCATATACAACCCCCAATATATGAAATATTAATACATAATAAAAAAACAATGGCATTTAAAGTAAAACTCTGCATGCATACTTTCAGAAAAACTTACAAAACTTTGATAACTTGTGGAAGATAGTTTTTTAAAAATCCAGAGAAAGTAATGTCTTTTAGATTTTAAAAGAAGAAAATGGAAGTTTCAAATACATTAGAAATCATTCAATGTTATTAAGCTTACATTAATCACCAGCAAATTCACTTTAGATATTTAAGAAGAAATTTTATAATGTAGACTGAAAAATGTGTTAATCAAGGAGAGAGTAAGCATTCAGTTCCCTCCCTTTTCAAGGATTATTTGGCAGGGTTCCTAGGGTTAATGTGACTGGGTTTTGCTCTTCTCAGGTGGAGTTGGTAAGCTCCTGAGACAAATTTCAGAAGTTTTAGTAAATGGTACTGCTCAGGGCAAAGTACTGAAAATACAGAAATATTTTAAATAAAGATAATACTAGGCAATGTTAATTATTGTATCTAGAGTTGGTTACACCACCACAAAACATGTAGATAAATTATTGCTTTGTCTTGTGACACCAGAACTCTAAAGAATAACCAGGTGTATCTTGAGTTGTCAAGGCCCTCTCCTCCAATGTCTTCCTCAGCAAGGAAGCTTGGGGTTCCTATATTGTTAGGGCCCTTCCTTGGCTTTTCACACTATGGTTCTGATGATGGGTTGTCTGGTAAAGAATGTCACTAAGATGTTAACATTGTATAATAATGTGTCACTCTTCTTCGATGTATTTATATGTAAAGGCTGGATTTCCCAACGACTAATTGTCCTGGTCCCAAATGATTGATAATTTGGTAGAAATTATTGGAGTAGGAAAAAAAAAAAATAGAATTTTGATCTTAGAATAAGTATTAGTAATTTTGGCCAAATTTGTGAGGTGGTGTGTGTGTGTGCATATATGTATAATAGACCCAAAATTCCCTGTGGCACTCTATCTTTTTGGGCTCTCTGCACCTCTTCTGCAAAATTTGCCTTCTGGAAAGACTCCAGTGCCAGTCATTTATAGCTTAATGTTAATTTAAGCACCAATTCTCTCCAGTGGTTTCTGAATTTTAAGTCTAATTTAAAAACAAGAGATTCTGTCCTAAGTAAAAAATGGGTTTGTCACTCTAACGTAGGGTAGAAGGAATTCAAATTCTTGCTTTCCCAAATATCATCTGTATTGCATTGAACATTATCCCACTTATCCCCCAAATTCTTGTCCATTAGAACCTGTGAGTGTAATCTTATTTGGAAATAGGATATTTGTAGATGTAATCAAGTTAAGATGAGGTCATACTGGATTAGGGAGACCCTGATCCAATCACAGGTTTCCTTATAAAAAGAAGGAAATTGGGGACACACACAGAAGGAAGGTGCCACATTAAGACAGAGGCAGCAATTTGAGTTGTGGCTATAAGCCAAGGAATGCCAAGAATTGCTGGCCATAACCAGAAGCTAGGAAAGGCAAGAAAGGATCTTCTCCTGGACTCTTTAGAGAGAGCACAGCCCTGGAAACACCATAATTTCAGACTTGTAGCCTCAACAATCATGAGAGAACAAATTTCTGTTCTTTTAAGTTACACAGTTTGTAGTAGTTTGTTACATCAGCCCCAGGAAACTAATTGATCATTAAAACAATCTATGATAAGGTAAAGTTGAATTTTTTGCTTTGCAATAAGAAAGAATAATATCTTCTATCTCCACAGAGGGAGTTTTAGTATCTCCTTTGAGATAGAAAGGGAATGTCCTCTGACATTATATTGCCATTTTGAAGATGGGCCCTTTAATGGGTGGGTTTGATTACCATTGGGATCATTATATAATCATTTCACTTTGCTGGTAGACAGCAAAGTAAAAAAGTTGAGGTGAGGGGTCACAGTTTCTTGGAGTATAAAACTCAAACAGTCATTGAGTTACTTATAATTATTATCTTCCTGGGCAAGAGTTTCCTGGAAGAATAATTATAGTGATGAAGACTGGAGAATGATACAGTCATGTTAACATAGACCTAGACATTCATCTGTGTGAGTATAGAGGGTCTTCCTTCTTAACCAGAAATCATGACATGTAGTCAGTTACCTACCTTAACTACCTCACGTACATTGGTGCTGGAAGGGTTCTACTATCCTGCGAGCATGATTTCATCAACTCTTATATTGATGTTAGCAGTTGACTAGATCATGTCTTGACTAGTCAATTTTTCTTTTAGATACAAATTCTTGGTTCTGCAGTATTAAAATCTAGATAGAATAAAACAGAACCATGTCTTATTTGGGGGGGAAACTTTTAAAGAATTGAGAAGGCTATCTTTGAATACTTTTAACTTGTCACCTTTAAAGGGAAAGCATTGTTATATTGTAACTTTTGGTCTTCTGGGTATAAACCTAGTAAAGGAATTATAGGATCGAATGGCAGGTCTATTTTTAGGTCTCTAAGTATTCTCCAAACATCCTTCCAGAAGTATGGTATTAGTGGGCATTCCCACCAGCAGTGTAGAAGTGTGCCCTTTCCTCCACATCCACGCCAACATTTCTGGTTTTGGGATTTTGTTATGTGGGCTACTCTTACTGGGGTTAGGTGGTATTGGAAAGTAGTTTTGATTTGCATTTCTGTGATGATTAAGGATGATGAGCTTTTTTTCATGTGTTTGTAGATTTTGCATCTGTCTTTTTTAGAGAAGTTTCTCTTTAAGTCCCTTGCCCACCCTGAAATGGGGTCACGTGTTCTTTTCTTGCTAATAAATTTGAGTTCTCTGTGGATTCTGGTTA
>CAUYPK010051729.1:0-142701 GCA_963574355.1 Loris lydekkerianus | reverse complement strand
TTCAAAAACTTTGTCTTCAATGTCAGAAATCCTTTCTTCTGCTTGCTCCATTCTGTTACTGAGGGATTCTACTATGTTTCTCAGATCTTTGAGGGATGCAACTTCTTGTCTCAATGTGTCAAAATCTTTGGTCATTTGGTCTTTGAATTCATTGAATTCTTGAGACGTCTTTTGGGTTACTGCTTGGAATTCTAATTCGATCTTAATTGCTATCCAGATTCTGAATTCGGTTTCTGACATCTCAGCTGTTTGTTTGTGCGTGGGATCTTGTGCTGTGTCTGCCCCATTGTTCCTTGGGGGAGTTGATCTATTGATTATTCATATTGCCAGAGTTTTTTTTCGGTTGATTTCACCTCATGATTGTTTTTCACCATTGCCTCTGGCCATCCTCAGAGTTGGGGAGGTGTCTCTCCAAGATTAGACCCCAGCAGAATCACTCTATTGTTGCTGGATCTTTGTAGGGAGTGACCCTGTGTAGCTCCTCTGGGGCTGCCCCAGCCAGGGAGTTCTGGTTGTGGGAACAGCTCCCGAGTGTGTCATACTCAGGTCCAGGAACCTGGGGGTGGGGTGGGGGGGGGTCTGCTGCACATGGGTCTGTGGGTGCCTGGCACCCAGTGACTTTGGTACAGAGGGCCCAAGGCTCCAGCAGTCTCTGGCCAGGAAAAGGGCTCTGCTCAGAGGCAGGGAGTGCTCCGAAGGGCACACAGCTACCAGAGTCTCTGGCAGATGAGTAGGCCGGTGTGGAGGCAGTGAGGGTATAGGAGGGAGGATGCAGGGTTGTGTGTCTCCCAGAGTTCATAGTCAGGGCATGTGGAGGCCCGGCAGACGCAGGTTGCGAGTCACAGGTTGCAACACCGCTCATACAGAAGTCCGGGCAGGCGTGGGTCCTGGGTCATGGAGCAGCTCTTACAGAGGTTCAGGTGGGCACTGATCATGGGTCACGGGTCATGGCACAGCTTTTCCAGAAGTCCAGGTGGGCAATCACGGATTGCCACACAGCTCTTCTGGAGCTCTCGGCATATTTTATTTTATTTTTTATTGTTTGGGATTTATTGAGGATACAAAGAATTAGGTTATACTGTTTGCATTTATTAGATTAAGTCCCTCTTATAATTGGTGTGCCATACACTGGCAAGAGGTATGCCATACACTGTGGTTCCCATCCCCTTCTGTCCTCTCCTCTCCCCATTTGCTCATTGCCCTATCCACCTCCTTGTATTAGATCATCTACTGCCTTCATATTAGAATAGAGTACATTGGATTATTGCTTCTCCATTCTTATGATGCTTTACTAAGAAGAATGTGACCCACCTCCACCCAGGTTAATAGAAAAGATGTAAAGTCTCCATCTTTTTTAGTAGTCCATGGTATACATATACCACAGCTTATTAATCCATTCCTAGTTTGGTGGACATTTAAACTGTTTCCACATTTTGGTGATTGTAAATTGAGCTGCAATAAACAATCTAGTGCAAATGTCCTTATGATAAAAGGATTTTTTTTTTCTTCTGGGTGGATGCCTAGTAATGAGATTGCAGGATCAAATGGGAGGTCTAACTTGAGTTCTTTGAGGATTCTCCGTACTTCCTTCCAAAAATGTTGCATTAGTTTGCAATCCCACCAGCAGTATAAAAGTGTTCCCCTCTCTACATAGCCACACCAGCATCTGCAGCTTTGAGACTGGGATGTGGGCCATTCTCACTGGTGTTAGGTGATATCTCAGGGTACTTTTGATTTGCATTTCTCTGATGATTAGGGACAATGATCATTTTTTCATGTTTGTTGACCATTTACCTGTCTTTAGAGAAGGTTCTATTCATATCACTTGCCCAGTGATGTATAGTATTGTTGGGTCATTTTTTCTTGATTAATTTGAGTACTCTGTAGATTCTAGTTATCAAGTTTTGTCTGATTCATAATATGCAAATATATTTTCCCATCCTGAAGGTCATTTGTTTGCTTTGGTTGTTGTTTCCTTAGCCGTACAGAAACATTTTAGTTTAATTCAGTCCCATTTGTTCATCTTTGTTCTTGTTGTTGCAACTACTGTGAAAGTCTTCTTTATAAAATCTTTCCCCAGGCCAATATCTTCAAGTGTTTTCCCCACACTTTCTTCGGGGATTTTTATTGTTTTATGCCTTAAATTTAAATTTTTTATCCATCTTGAATCAATTTTTGCAAGTGGTGAGACGTGCGGGTCTAGTTTCAGTCTTTTACATGTGGTTATCCAGTTCTCCCAACATGATTTATTCAATAAGAATTCTTTTCCCCAGTATATATTCCTGTTTGGCTTATCAAAGATCAGGTGTCTGTAAGAGATTAGTTTCATCTCCTCGTTTTCTATTTGGTTCCAAATGTCAATGTCTCTATTTTTGTGCCAATACCATGCTGTTTTGATTACTATGATCTTGTAGTATAGCCGAAAGTCTGGTAGGGTAATAACTCTGACTTTGTTTTTAATTAATAGTACTAAAAATTGCCTTGGCTATGCAGGATTTCTTCTGGTTTCATACAAAATGAAGAATTATTTTTTCTAAATCTTGGAAGTATGTTGACGGTATTTTAATGGGGATTGCATTGAATCTATAGATTACTTTTGGTAGTATAGACATTTTAATAATATTGATTCTTCCCAGCCATGAGCATGTTATGTTCTTCCATTTGTTAATATTTTATGCTATTTGTTTTCTCAGGGTTTTGCAATTTTCTTCATAAAGTTCTTTTTCCATTTTTGTTAGGTATATATCTTGGTATTTTTTTTTAAGCTACTGTGAAGGGAATTGTGTTCTTGATTAGCTTCTCATCTTGACTGTTATTGGCATATAAAAAGGCTACTGATTTGTGGAATTGATTTTACATACTGAAACATTGCTGTATTATTTTTTTTTTTATCACTTCTAGGAGTCTTGTCGTTTAGTCTTTGGGGTTCTCTAAGAATAAGGTCATATGTATCATTGGCAAAGAACAAGAGTTTGACCTTCTCTTCACTCATTTTGGTGCCCTTTATTTCCTTCTCTTGCTTGATTGTATTGGCTAGAACTTCCAGCACTATGTTAGATAGTAGAGGTGATAGAGGACAACCTTGTCCTTATGTTTATGGACTTGCATATGTTAAACTAAGCCTTGCATCCTTGGGATGAAAACTACTTGATTGTGGTGAATGATTTTTTTAATGTGTAGCTGTAATTATCTAATTATCTTCAATCTATAGATTCAATGCAGTCCCCATTAAAATACCATCATCATACTTTCAAGATTTGGAAAAAATAATTCTTCATTTTATATGGAACAGGAAAAAACCTGCATAGCCAAGGCAATTCTTAGTAATAAAAACAAAGCCAGGGGTATCACCCTACCAAACTTTCAGCTAGTTCTCAGTTTAAAAGCTTTCACTTTTACTCCATTCAATATAATATTAGCTATGGGTTTGTTGTAGATGGCTCTGATCAGATTAAGAAATATGCTACTTATGCCTATATTCCTAAGTGTTCTAATTAGAAAAGGGATGCTGAATTTTATTGAATGCTTTTTCTATGACTATTGGGAGGATCATCTGGTCTTTGTTTTTGCTTCTGTTGATATGCTGGATTATGTTTATGGACTTGCATTGTTAAACCAGCCTTGCATAAACCAGTCTTGCATACTTGGAATGAAACCTACTTGATTGTGATGAATGATTTTTTTAATGTGTAGCTGTAATCTTTTGGCTAGGATTTTATTGAGAATTTTTGTATCTATATTCATTAGTGAAATTGGTCTGAAATTCTCCTTTTTAGTTGGGTCTTTTCCTGGTTTTCTTATCAGGGTGATGTTTGCTTCATAGAATGTGTTGGAGTTGAGTTCCACCTTTATTGCCTTGTGGTCTGAAAAGATACAAGGTATAATTTCTATTCTTCTAATTATACTGAGGTTTGATTTGTATCCTAAGATGTGGTCAATTTTGGAGTACATACCATTCGGATCACAAAAAAAATGTATATTCTTTAGCTTTGGGATTTAGTGTTCTGTATATGTCTATTAATCCTGTTTATTCTAGGGTCACATTTAAGTCCTTTGTGTCTTTGTTTAGTTTCTGTTTAGAGAATCTGTCCAGTTCTGTCAAAGGCCTGGTAAATTCCCTAACTATTATGGTGTAATGGGATATCATATTGCTCAAACCCATCAAGGTCTATTTCATAAATCCGGACACATTTATTTTGGGTGCATAAATATTTAAAATTGAGATGTCTTCTTGTTGTATTGTTCCTTTGACCAGTATAAAGTGTCCATCTTTGTCTTTCTTAACTTTAGTTGCTTTAAATCCACTTGTATATGAAAATAAGATTGCAACCCCTCCTTTCTTCTGATTTCCTTTTCCTTGAAATACTGTTTTCCATCCCTTAACCCTGAGTCTAGATTTATCCTTCAAGAGTAGGTGTGTCTCCTGGAGACAGCATTAGGATGGCTTATGCTTTTTTATCCAATCAGCCCATCTGTGCTTCTTCAGGCATGAATTCAGTCCATTGACATTCATTGAGAGTATTGATAAGTGTGGTGGAGTTCTATTCATTTTATTTTGTGAAAGTCTATTGTGTAGTTTTATTCTTTGCCATTGTGGAAGCTATGTTTTGATCATTAGCTTCTGGGTATTTACTTTGCTGGTGGTCCATTCTGATAGTCAGTGTTGAGAATAAGTCTAAATATTTCCTGTAGAGCTGGTCTTGTGGTGGTGAATTTCCTCAGTGCTTGTATATCTGTAAAAGATTTGATTTCTCCATCAATTTTAAAGTTTAGTTTAGCATGATTCAGAATTCTGGCCTGAAAATCATTTTATTTAAGAATGTTGACGGTGGATCACCATGCTGTTCTAGGTTGGAAGGTTTCAGTTGAAATGTCTGCTGTCATCCTAATGGCTCTGCCTCTATAGGTCAGTGGATGCTTACTTCTGGCTGCTTGCAAAATTTTTTCTTTCATCTTGAGTTTGGACAGGTTTATTACAATGTGTCTTGGAGAGACTATTTCTGTTGAGATGATATGGGGTTCAATATCCATCTGAAAGGAGTGTGTCAGGGTCTTTAGTAAAAGTTGAGAAGTTTTCATTTATGATAATCTCCATTAGGGCTTCAATTCCTTTGGGACAATCTTATTCCCCTTCAAGAATCCCTATTATTTGTATGTTTGAATGCTTCATGGAATCTCATAGTTCTCTAATTGCCTGTTCTGTTTTCTTTCTCTTATTTTCTGCCTCTTTAAACTACCTGGGTTAACGCAAAAACTTTATCCTGTAGCTGTGAGGTTCTTTCTTCTCCATTGTCTAACCCTATTTTTTATACTTTCTAGTACATCTTTTTATTCCCTGATTGTCTCCTTCATTTCCTTAAGCTCTGTCATATCCTTTCCATATTCTATGTATCTCTTGTCCCACTTTTGGTTTGGTCTTTCCATTTTCTTTTCCATTCCTTTTGTTGTATTTATCATCCATATTTTAAATTCCCATTCTATCAAGTCCATTAATTCTTTATTGGTGAAGTCTTCTGTAGTAGCTGCTTCATGGTTCCTTGGGGGAATTCCTCTGTTTTGGGTTTTTCATGTTGCCCGAATTTTTCTGTTTGTTTCATCTCATGTGTTCTTTCTTCTTGTTCACCTTCTTGTCCTCCTTTTTCCTTCTCACTGACTCCTTTGCTTCGAATGACCTTGTTTCAGAGCTTAGGTATTGAAAAGGCCTTAGCCTGAGCAAAGCCAAACTCTTCCTCATGGCCAAATAAACAGAAGTCCTTCCTCTTGATGTCTCCAGGATACCAGGTAGTGCTGTGGGTTTTTTAGGAGACAGAGAGCACAGTCAACAAATTCTATGATCCTTATTCCAAACTTAGTTACCTGAGGTGATCACCTGATTGTTTCCTCTGCATTCAGACCCTGCAGGGTTGGGATCTTCAAGCTCCCAAGAATCTCTTAGGGGCAAGTCTTACAGGGCACTTTGACTCCAGTTACCAAGGGGGTATGGGAGTCATTCAGCCTGTCCTAAGGGTGGAGTTCTGATCCCAGCAGGCAGAATTAAGACAGCCATGCTTTAGTTCCCTCCAAAGATATTCTCCCAGTTTTCCCACAAGGGTAGTGCCCTGACTGTGGAGACCTTTTCAGTATGGTTGCTCACCAGCCACCAACCCTATGGCAAATCCACTGCAACTGGCTTTCAAATCTGGTTGCTGTATACTATTCAGGTCCACCTACTCTTCCAAGCTTTCCATTCAATGTGCAGTTTCCCCCAACAACTGAAAATTCCAGAAAGTTCCTCCCACCCTAGACCTCCATTGGGGATTAGCCAATTCCAGCTTGTGGCAATCACTTGCCTAATTCATTAGATTTCCTACTTCAGATCATATACCATATCCACTTCGCTGTGCTCTGTGAGCTACAACTCTGTGTAAAGTCCCTGTGCCAGGTATGGCTGAGTTCTCTCTTTTTCCCTAGTTGTTTTAGGAGAGCTCAGCTGAACAATCCTTCTTCTCTGCCATCTTGCTTAGCACGCCCTTCATGAAAGATTTTGATATTAATAAAAATCATTAAGTTGTGAAATAGGTTACATTAAGAAGATATGAAATCCTCTCTAAGGGTCACTAAAATAAAACTTGTCAGTTACTATATAGTTTCTCCTTCCTTCAGTTAGGACTACATATCTTCCTCCTTTTTTTGAGTCAGGGGGAAAAAACCACAATAATGGTTCTGCTAGCATTAATTTAGTTTTTGATCTTCTATGTATTTGTAAACAAAGGCAAACTGATTCTGCTAGAAAATCATTTCTGCTAGAAATGTATTGTTAATAATACATTATTTATGAGAAAAGATAGTATGAACTAGTACAGAAAAAAAAAATTAAAAATGAATGTGTAATTTATGTATAATCATTACACTAAGATCAATTTTTAAAAAATCAGTCTGTCAAAGAAAAAAAATGGAAGAAAAATATGCTTCACTGTCTTTTAGGATATGCCTCTTTTATTCCTTTACTTCTAGATCAGAGTTTAAAAAGTTAAAGTTAAAACTTTTTCATTAAACATACACATACGAAATGATAAATGAACACCAGGAGAAAAATCTTTGAAACATGTGAAAAAATGCTTATCATTAAAATATAAACATAATCTTTGAAATGTGTAATGAAAGGAAGAACTCACTAATCAGAAAATAGACAAAGGACATAAATGGACAATTCTCAGAGAAAGAATGTAAAAGGACAAATAAAATTCTGAAAAACTGTTCAGCCTCACTATTCATAAAAAATAACATCAGAAATTTTTCCTCCCAGCTTTATCCAGGTATAATTGATGAATAAAAATTATATACACTTATAATAGTGATATTTTGATATATGCATACACTCTCAGATCATTAAATCCATCTAATTAACATATACATCACCTTACATATCTACTTTTTTTCATGGTGAGAACATTTAAGGTCTCTTTAGCAATTTTCAAGTATATAATACATTGTTATTAATATCATCATTATCATCATGCTATACAGTAGATCTCTAGATTTTTGCCTAACTAAAACTTTGTACCTGTTGGCCAACATCTTCCCCATTCTTCCTCTTGACCTCCAGCCCCTGATAATCATTATTCTATTCTTTTATTTTTTAGATTCTAAATATGAGTTAAGATAATGTGGTATTTTTCTTTCTGTGCTTGACTTATTTTCCTTAACATAATGTTCTCTAGTTGTATACATGTTGACATAAATGACAAGATTTTCTGTTTTGTTTTTTTTTTTAAGGTTGAATAGTATTCCATTGTGTGTATATGTCACATTTTCTCTATCCATTTATCTGTTAATGGATGGTTATATTGATTTAGTTATTGTGAATAGTCCTGCAATGAATGTAATAGTGCAGATATCTCTTCAACAAGATTTAATTTCCCTTGGATAAATATACTCAGATGTTAAATTTCTGGATCATATGGTAGTTCTATTTTTAATTTTTTGTAGGACATTTTATATGATTTTCTAAAATGGCTGTACTAATTTATACCCCCACCAATAATGTATAATTGTTCCCTTGCCAACACTTGTTGATAATACACATTCTGACAGGTGTGAGACAGTATCTCATTGTGGTTTTCAATTGCATTTCCCTAATGATTAGTAATGCTGAGCATTTTTTCAAATACCTGTTGGCCATTTGTATATCTTCTTTGGAGCAATTATCTATTATCATAGTCTGTTTTCTCTTACTGTAACAGAATACCACAGACTGGGTAAATTGGAAACAATAGAAGTTTGTTTGGCTCATGGTTCTGGAGGCTGAGAAGTCCAAGAACATGGTACTGGCATTTGGCAAGGCCTTTATGCTGTGCTATTCCATTGTGAAACGGAAGGCAGAAGCAAGCACACAAGACCAAGGAAGCAAAGAGGTCCAGGTTCACTTGCTTTGAAGGTAACAGACCCACTCCTATGATAACTACGTTATTCCATTTGTGAGGGCTCACCCTCACAACCAATGATCCCTTGTTAGGCCTCATTTCCCAACACAGTTACATTGGGGATTAAATTTCCAAAATGCAGATTTGGGGGAGACGTAAACCATAGCATTTATTCAGGTCCTTTGCCCATTTTTTAATCTTACTTGTTTTCTTGCTATTGAGTTAGTTTGAGTTCCTTACATATTTTTGGTATTAATTCCTTATCAGATTTGCAAATATTTTCACCAATTCTATAGGTTGTCTTTTCATCTGTTGTTTCCTTAGCTATGCAAAAGCTTCTTTTGTAGTTTGATACAATCTCATTTGCCTATTTTTACTATTATTGTCCGTGCTTTTGGAGCCATATCCAAAAAAATCTTTGCTCATACCAATGTCCAGAAGATTTCCCCCTGTGTTTTCTACTAGTAGTTTTATAGTTTCAAGTCTTATATCTAAGTCTCTGATCAATTTTGAGGTGATGTTTGTATATGGTGTGAGATAATGGTCCAACTTTGTTCTGCATGTGGATATCAGGTTTTCCTGACAACCTTTACTGAAAAGACTATCCTTTCCCCATTGTATGCTTTTAGTAACTTTGTCAAAGATCAATTGACTATAAATTTGTGGATTTATTGCTGGGCTCTCTAATCTGTTCTATTGCTCTATATATCTGTTTTTATGCCAATACCATGCTGTTGTGATTGCTATCGGTTTGTAGTATATTTTGAAGTCAGGTAGTGATACATCTCTGCCTTTGTTCTTTTTACTCAAGGTTTTTCTAGCTATTCAGGGTCTTCCATGGTTCCATATGAATTTTAGGATTCTTTTTTTATTTCTGTGAAAAATATCATTAGAATTTTGATAGGGGTTACAATGAGTCTGTAGATTACTGCTCTGGATAGTATGGGCAGTTTAACAACATTAATTCTTCTTCTTAATAAGCAGGAGATATTATTTCATTTGTTTGCATCATCTTCAATTTCTTTGATTAATGTTTTATAGTTCTAAGTGTACTAGGCTTTCACCAACTTGATTAAATTTATTCCTGAGTATTTTATTCTTTTTGATGTTGTTATAAATGAAATTTTATTTTATTTCTTTCTTGGATAGTTTGTTTTTTCATAAAAACACTACTGATTTTTGCATTTTGATTTTGAATCCTGAAACTTTACTGACTTTATTATTTCTAACAGGCTTTTTTTTAAAAAATAGGTTTTTTTTTTAAATGGAATCTTTAGAGTTTTTCATATATATGATCATATCTGCGATAAGACACAATTTTACCTCTTTCTTTACCATTTGGATACTCTTTATTTATTTGCCTAACTTCTCTGGTTAGGACTTCCAGTACTATGATGAATAGAAAGGGCAAGAGTGGGCATCCTTGTTTTGTTCCTGATCTCATAGGAAAAAGCTTTCAGATTTTTTACTGTTGAATATAATGTTAGCTGTGGGCTTATCATATATGGCCTTTATTATGTGGTGATACCCCAGATCTACTGGAGTCTGGGGCTATGGGGACCAGCTTGAAGCCTGGGTGTATAAGAGCTGGCTAGCACCAGGGTCTATTGGGGTAGCCCTGGATCCTGAGTCTGTTGTAATGGGGCTAGAGCCCAAGGCTGCAGGGGCTACCCTGGCACCAGGTTTCACTGGGTATGACTAATGCAGGAATCTGGTTCTCGCCTCCTTGTCTTGCACAGAGATTATTTTTCTCAGTGTTATGCAGCCGGGGGTTGGGAGAGGAATGATGTGCAGGTAATATGAAACTATCCTTTCTAGTGTCTTCGAGGCAATAGATGCTATAATCTCTCGCATGAATTCTTTAGCTCTTATAATGGTTTTGTGTGTTCGTGGGGGATGGTTGTTCAAATTGATGTTTCTATGAAAGGATGAGCTCTAGAAAGTCCTATTCCACCATCTTCCTGACATCACTCCGGAAGAAATTTTAAAAAGTAATCAATCAATAAGCTACCATTTTCAAACCCAACACGCTGACCAATAGTAAAAACAATACTATCTATCAGTTGCAAGAATATGGGAACATTGGTATGGTAGAGAAGAGAAATTAATATACTTTTTCCACACCCATTGTGAGATTCATGGTTGACATTACTATAATGAAATATAGATTAACAACAACAGCAATAAAAGCAAAACAAATACATTTAGCCAAAATTTTATATGATGCAGGATCCTTCAAAAATGATGACCAAAACACTGGTGGAAACCGTGTTTGTCTATTCTTAGGCTCAATGAAGAGTGAACAGTTGTGCAAAAGTATGACTGGGAAAAATGAGGGAATGACCAAAAGGAAATTAACTAAGGGAAAGTTTTCTTGATCTGTATGTGATATTCCTTCCCCAGGGTACAGGGCAGAGCATATTATGCCTTGATGCCATATTTTGAAGTGTCATGTTGTATGTCTGGCAGTTCTCATCTATCATCAAACTAGCACCAATGAAATGTAGACCTTTCTGGATGGCAATTAGGTAATATAAACCAACAGTCTTAAAATATACTGATTTGGCTCAGCAATGTTACTTCTTTGGATTTCTAGTAAAGAAATGGTTAGAATACTATGAAATAATGTTTCTATAAGGATAATTATTACATCATAATTTTAAATAGTGAAAAGTTGGAAATAATCTAAATGCCTAAAAGGAGGGGATTGGTTATACCAATCATTTGACAAAATACTAGTTGTTAAAAATACTAGTTGACAAAAATACTAGTTGTTAAAAATCATGTGAATGCTTATTAGCATGAAAACATGTTCAACCAATTGCTAATGCTACACATTCTATGTGAGGTAAGATGGCATTAAGTGCATTTTTGTGTGCGTACTGAGCAGGAATGCACAAAAAAATTTTCTCTGAAAGTAAAATTGGTTTCTTTTGATTATTTTTTACTATTTTCTAGAATTCTTCCTGCACTAAGAGTATATTACATAGTACAAAGAAAAAAGATAATTTGTAATAATAAAAAGGGACAAAGTGACTGTAATCTAGGTATACTACTGAACCAATCAGAAGTATACTAGAGATCCTATAATTATTTTAGACTCTAAATTTGAAACAGCTTTGAAATCAAAGGTACATCCTTGAGCTGATCATAGTGCACTGTTCTCCTTTGAGGTATGTTATCTCTGTGTCCCCTTCCAGGAGATGTGGATGACTCCTATCTGTTCCTTGTACCAAGCACCAGGGCCCAGCGGAAAGCTAGAGTCTATAACCCATCAAGGAAAGGAGGTGTCTTACACACCTGCACAGAGATGACAGATTGCCCTACTTTAGGCTTTTACATTTTGGAAGCTGCATGTTTAAAATGTATGCCTGCCTGCCTGCCCTTTATTTATAGGGTGTCAGAACCTTCCACACTGTAGCAAATGAAGAATTATTAAGGAGTCAGTTAATTAATAGAATTTATACAACCAGCTGCAAGAAAAATACAGCATAAGTAACTGAACATCAATAAAGGAGTGTTCATTATTTGTGAAGAAACTGTGATTACCCAAATTCAAGGTATGCATTCACATTTAGAGGCTATTTCTCTGTTAAGAAAGCAAGAAAACATTCCTCATTTTTTCTCCCCCTTTGAAGTGTTTTTAGGTTTTCCTAAGATATACTATTTTTAATTAGTAATTTTATGCAACAGTCAACAAGCATTTTCTTGTTAGTGTCACTATGTTGAAGCTTTCTATTGTATGATTTTAGTAAAAAAGGATAGTCTCAAGCCTTGCAATGATATATTGTTACGTGACCTTGATTTGTAGGGCATAGGAATACAATGAACAAAGTACAAACACAGGATGTTTTCTTCACTCTGAACTGGCTAGTGTTAAAATAGCACACAGAATGACAGCAGCTGGTACCACAGCGATAGGCGGGTACACACATGTGTTGTGCCCCATTCTCAGATGTGTGAGAAATCTGTGTGTCACCAAAGGAGGTACAGAACCACGGACTCGCCTCTCTACTCAGTTCTAGGGAGAGCTGCAGCAAAGTCTTCTGGAGCATAATGTGGGGTTCTTAAAGTCAGGGTTAAACATTACATTGTAAAAAAATTATATTCACAATAACAACTTGAATTTGTTTAAGGAAATAGTATATGGAAAGAAAATTCTGGACTAGGCCTAGTTCAAATCCTTGCTCTGTTTTTTGTTAGACCTGTGCCTCAATCCCTGTGAATTTCAGGCTCCTTAGCTGTAAAACTGGTATGAAATTATGTCTGATAAAATATTCACAAAGTTGCATAGAATTTTATGATGCAACTTCAAATACGTTATCTCATTTCTTCCTTACAATTATCATAGGAGGAAGATACTAGCCCTAATTTACAGTTGGGGAAACTGAGGGTCAGAAATGGAAGTGCTTTGTCCTAAATCACACAGAATAAGGACACTTATTTTCCAATTAAGAGTCCTGTGCTATTTCCATAAAAATTGCATTAAGAATTTGCTTACCAACCAGCAATAGATAAAAATAGAGTTAAAAGGGAGATGGGCAAAATGCTACTGTTTGTCAGTGACCCAAGCAATGCTCCTAGTTTTTACTGAACTTATGGATCCCATGTGGCCTGTCACTTGCCCATCCCTGGGTTGCAATGTCACGCTAATTGAGCAATCTTCATAAATATCCCAGGGAAGAACAGTAGTTACTGCTCTGGCTAAGGCCTCTCTGTGTGACTCCAGCAGTACATCAGCCTGCACTGAGCTGAGAAAGGGCAGGAGGGCTGCCCGGTGAGCTTCCATGACCCTGAACGTGGTCCTCTGCTGGTAGACCTGAACTGAACTCAGTCTAAATTACCCAAATCAATTAGGAATCTCTCATTCTACCTACAGGAAGAGGATTTTACACATCAGCAATGGAAAACTATCTCAATTAAGTTGTGTGAACAAAACTGGATGTAACATAAAACTAACATTTTAATCTGAGCTACTGTGAAATCTCAAAAGTAAGAACAAACTCTGTGAAACTGACTTTGCCTGTGTCCTCCTGGGTCCTTTCATGACACCAGTCTGGATTATTAGCTCAATGTTATTACCTGTGGGGTCTTTTCACCCTCTACTGCGTAACTTCCCTGAAGATTCTGCCTGGTATTACAATTCAGAAGCTCTGAGAAACATGAAATTTGTGATCTGAGGTTTTTCTAGTGTATAATGACACTTTTTTCATTTTAAAAAAATCCTAAAAAAAAAAAAAAAAGTCGGGAGATAAATTTTTATAATGTGAGACCATATTAAGACTGAGTTTTTCAGAAGGTTAAGTGCACATGCCTTGAGTCTAAAATTCCCCTTGTAGACATAATTTTCTTGATAGCATCACAACTAAAAGCTTAAATTTTAAAATAAAATGGAACTGGATTTTAACTTCAGCTCTAACTGTGGAATCTCAGATTAACCTTTTTATGTTATTTACCAAGCATGTTACATACATGTGCTCAGTCTCCTCCTTTACAAAATGGTGCAATAATTGCCTCATAGAATAAGGAGGATTTAAATGAGATAATGTATGTAACATGTTTAGAAAATAGTTAAAATTCCAAAATGTTATTGCTGTCATTATTCATTGACTATTAATTCTCTACCACGTGCCAGACATTGTGCTCACCACTGCGGGTCACAGCAGGTGGCAGATATGGCTCTCCTCAGGAGGCCAAGCTGACCAGTGCCAGGCATAGTAACTACTGAAAAACTATTACCTGTTGATAGTATTTAAACTTGCCAATGAGAGGACTTACCAAAGAACCCAAATTTAAGCAGAGATCCTAGCCACAAAACAAACTCCCTACCTAAAAAAGTCACTTGATTTGAGGCAATATCCTTCATTATAAAAAGCTTCAACTAATTGGTGAGGTGCCTATAGCTCAGTGGTTAGAACACTGGCCCTGGGCCTGCTTAACTACATAAAAAAAAAAAAAAAAAAAAAAAGTTTCAACTAATTAAAAAAACAAAACAAACAAACAAACAAAAAACCCTGCCCCAACCTGAACAAGACTGAGACCCCATCTCTACTAAAAATAGAAAAATTAGCCAAATGTTATAGTGGGTGCTTGTAGTCCCAGCTACTCAAGAGACTGAGGCAAGAGGGTCTCTTGAGCCTAAGAGTTTGAGTTTGCTATGAGCTATGCTGATACCACAGCACTCTACCTAGGGCAACAAGTGAGACTCTATCTCCAAATAAATAAATAAACAAACAAACAAATAATAAAATCCCTATGCATTTTACCTGTATGGATTTTTCCAAACATTTTATCAACATGTATTACTTTTAGAATTATTTATTTATTTATTTATTATTATTATTATTATTTGAGATAGAGCCTCAAGCTGTCACCCTGAGTAGAGTGCAGTGGCATTACAGCTCACAGCAACCTCCAACTCCTGGCTTAAGCAATTCTCTTGCCTCAACCTCCCAGGTAGCTGGGAGTACAGGCACCCGCCACAAATGCCTGGCTATTTTTTTGGTTGTAGTTGTCATCGTTGTTTGGCAGGCCCGGCTGGATTTGAACCCACCAGCTCTGGTATATGAGGCTGGCACCTTAGCTGCTTGAGCTACAGGCGCGAGCCAACTTTTAGAATTTTTAGGTGATTATTTCCATAGAACTCGGACTAAAAGTAGCTATAAATGAAGCATATGCACCTTCTTCTGTAACCCTGTTGTTATACACATGTATTGAAGTTTTGACATAATCTTGCTGCAAAAGAAAAGGCCTGTAGGAGCAATTTCAAAGCTAACCCTTGGTAGGGCATTTTGTAGGTAAAGAGAGTGATAACTCATCATTGTTAAATAAGGAAGAGAAAGAAAAAAAAAAGCTTTGGTTAATGGCCACAAGACTCATGGCTTACAGCCAGGTAGGAATGGGGGTTGATGAACAGTTCCCAGAACAAATCTTAATTCCATTAAAGTTTATCAGAGAATTGCTTATGAATTTTATCAGGGGATGCATTCATTTCTTCCCAAAATGAGGTGGTAAATTAAATCAGACCTAGAAGGGATTTGGGACAATTTTTCTTTCACATCTTCTAATTCTCCTTTTCTTTCTATAGCTCTTATTTCTATGATGGGTCTCCCTTCCCAGCAAGCTACCTATTCCAGAAACCTGCAAGTTGTTAATGATTTCACCTTTGAACTTTCAGGTCCAGCTATCAAGTCCTGGGACCCATCTTTTAAATAAATTTCTCAATTCAATCTTACTTTCCAACCCCACAATCACTACCTTAGTTGAGGCCCTAGACAATTATTTCACCCTTGGACTGCTGGGATCACTTCCTAATCCAAAGCTAAGTTTCTGAATCAAAATAGCCTGATCAAAATACAAATTCACTATTTCTGTACTAGCAACAATATTGCCAACATTTCTCACATATTTCTTGATCCCCTAATTATATGGACATTCACTTTATACTTCAGTCAAGTCTGTATTATTTAATATTTTCATGACTTGATTTAAAATAGACTTTTATAATCAGTGAAAAGATGTTTTCAATTCTGATAAATCAATGTTGACCCATCAAAGGGTATCAGAATCATCAAACCATGAATGCATTTGATGTTTGAGAGATGTGTTAGAAATTTAATTGAGGATTTTCTGTGTATTTGGGAGTCAAAAATAAAGATCACTATATGGTCCAAGTAGCCTCTCCCCCATAGGTAAAAAATATTTCCCAGGTGCCTGGGACAGTTCCAGTGCATGCCTGTTATCCTGAAATAATTATTATTTATCTACCCGGAATAAGAAATTATATGGTCATTACACCTAGAATGGACATCTCATATAATTTTCCCCCTTTATCTGGTCAAAGAACCCCTTTCTTTGGACATCATCATTCTATGGAATTCCAGTAGGGCTGACACCCAACCCCCCACCTTCTGTGGATAGATACATGTTTCAACCCTAGTCAAGGAGAATATCTCATGTCTCAGATCATATTTTAGGGTTAAGCATATGACCCAAGCTGAGTCCTTCTGGGGAGCATTTTGCAGAAGTCATCTAAAGAAAATCTTTTATCTGGGTTTGCTCAGCTGGTCACATATGAGGGTGAGTGTGCCAATGACTGTAGCCCACCACTGAGAAAAGCCTGTCTCAAAGCAAAAAAGCCACAATGGCATCCCTGAGCCCTTAGGTCCAGCCATGCCTCAAGTCAGGTGGATTCCAGACTTCCCAGCGCAGAAGCTAGAGGGGACAGAACACTTTCCCTCTGCTCTCTGAGGGTTCAGTAATTGCATCTAAGAGGAAATAAACAGACAATAGATAAACAGGAGAAAGGTATAAAACTTGTTATGTGCACAGGGGCATTAAAGGAAAGAGAAGTAAATACCCCAGAGCCTGGGGAGATCAGGAAGCTCATATACCCTCTTCTGGGGGGAGGGGGAAAGAACATAGGCAACTCAGGGGATATAGCAAGTGATTTCTGAGAAAGGTGAACCTGTGACCAAGTCCATCTAGGCACGGTGGTGTCTATCTTCAGGCTTCTCTCCTGGAATCTCCATTACTTTTCCCTCTTTGAGGAGATTTCTGGGGAGAGGATGACAGGTGAGTTCCTTCTGGGGGTCCTATGTCTAGGCAGGTAAAGGGAGCTCAGAGGAAGTCCCTGCCTCTGCCTGCTGTTTTCCAAGTGCCCTCAGTTCAAAGCAATCTGAACACCACAGTATACTATTTTGGTGTGGCATTTTCTGAACTCCTTCAAGCCAATAGATTTTTTTTTTTTTTTTTAACTTACAGCTAAAATCGTCCAAGTTGATAGACTCTCTTGCCACTTCCTTCCCAGTGCATAATATGAATCTCCAAAATAAATCAAACATTACATGGAAGCCCATAAAAGCAGAGATTTCCATTCTCAAGATCTCTCTAATGGAAAATAGAATCACTTAAGGCACTTAACATTTTTTAGGCAAAAAGAAATTATAATAGCAAGGATATAATCTCTGGAGTAGCCAGAGATTTTGAGGTGCAGCTCTTGCAAATTACAAGGGAAAACATAGAGAAGGAGCAGAATGCTTGTTGCATAGCAATGGCTCTTTCTAGGATAGGAACCTGCAGTAACAGTCTTCTGGTTATTTTAATATGTGGCTTGTCTGTAAGATGTTGTCTTAATTCTCACCCTACTCCTGGCTCCAGCACTAACCTCTATCCTTCCCTGAATTTCATCAAAGATACGGGAGTTGGAAAGCAGCAAAGCTCTGTGATGAGGTGAGATGGCTGTTTTGCACATGACTTGGTAATTTTTAGGAGCAGAAAATTAAATTACTTTTAGGCCACCTGAAAATATCCCTAAGTCAAAACACATGTATTAAAGCAACAGCTTCAAAGTGCCAGGTATTTTCTGCCTCTTTCTGGCTGGCCTTTCCTCCTTCACTGAGGGATTTTTTTGGAAGGTGCAGATCTGATCTAATCATGACCTTGTTTAAAGTCTTTCTGGCTCCTGCTTTCCTTCTCCCACCCCATCGCCACATACCTTCCTAGCTCCAGGTGTACCAAGCTATGCTCAGCTCCCCGGATGCCCGTGAGTCATGCCTCTGTGCCTGTGCAAATCCTTTTCTCTTTTTAGGGGCGCCTCTCTCTGGTCCTGCCTGGTGAAGCCTTCATCTTGGGTCATTTCTCCAAGAAGTACTCCTGTGTCTCCCAGGCAGGAGTGAGTTAACCATTTCCTACTCTGGCTCCCACAGCATGCTGTGTTGACTCTCTACTCTCAGGCTTCTACCTTCAGTGCAATCACTTTCACATCTGTCTCTCTCACTAGTCTGTGAGTCCCTCAAGGGCAGGGAATGTATCTTCTTTATCTATATAACCCTTGAACATGGCATACATAGTACATCACAGGGCAAGAAATCAAATGTTTTTTGAATGAGTGAATGCATGAGTGAGAGAGAAATAATAAATTGAAGAAAAGATACCAGCCATAATAGGATGGTTACACTGGGGTGTCTTTCTTTTTTTTTTTTCTTTATTAAATCGTAATTGTATACATTGAGGTATTTATGGGGAACAGTGTACTGATTTAATACACAATGTGAAATGCTTACATTGAAGTGATTAACACATCCATCACCTCACTTGTTTGTTGCAGTAAGACAATTATACTCTTTTCTTAATAGTTTTGGAATGTACCATTGCATTATGCACATTAGGTGAGGTTCCCCCAAATGCCCTCCCTCCTCCTTGCCTCTGCCCTCCCCTCTTCCCTCCTACTTTCTGGACTAGTTATGTTTTACCATTTGAATGAATGTGTAGGTGATTATATATTGATTTCATAGTAGTATTGAGTACATTGGATACTTCTTTTCCCATTCTTGAGATACTTTACTAAGAAGAATATGTTCTAGCTCCATCCAGGTAAACATAAAAGATGTAAAGTCTCCATCTTTTTTATGGCTGCATAGTATTCTATGGTGTACATATACTATAATTTGTTAATCCATTCATGGGTTGATGGGCACTTGGGCTGTTTCCATGTCTTGGCAATTATGAATTGGGCTGCAATAAACATTCTGGTGCAAATGTCTTTGTTGTAAAATGATTTTTGATCATCTGGGTATATACCTAGTAGAGGAATTGCAGGATCAAACAGAAGGTCTACTTTTACTTCCTTGAGTATTCTCCAAACTTCTTTCCAAAAAGGCTGTATTAGCTTGCATTCCCACCAGCAGTGTAGAAGTGTTCCCTTCTCTCTGCATTGATGCCAACATCTATAGTTTTGGGATTTTGTGATATGGGCTAATCTTATTGTAGTTAGATGATAAAGTGGTTTTGATTTGCATTTCTCTGATGATTAAGGATGATGAGCATCTTTTCATGTGTCTGTAGTCCATGCACCTGTCTTCAGAGAAGTTTCCATTCAAGTCTCTTGCCCACATAGAAATGGGGTTATTTGTTCTTTTCTTATTGATTAGTTTGAGTTCTAGGTAGCTTCTAGTTATCAGACCTTTGTTGGAAGCATAACCTGCAAAAATCTTCTCCTATCGGAAGGTTGTCTGTTTGCTTTACTTACTGTGCTTTTGGCTGTGCAGAAGCTTTTTAGTTTGATCAGGTCCCAGTAACGTATTTTTGGTGTTGCTTCAATTGCCTCAGGGGTCCTCATAAAATATTTTCCCAGGCCGATTTCTTCAAATGTTTTCCCTGCACGCTCTTCTAGTACTTTTATGGTTTCATGTTTTAAGTTTAAATCTTTTATCCAGTGAGAATCAATTTTTGTTAATGGTAAAAGGTGGGGGTCCAGTTTCAATCTTCTGTAGGTTGCCAGCCAGTTCACGCACCACCATTTGTTAAATAGAGTCTTTCCCCCACTGAATGTTTCAATTTTACTCCGTTCGATATGATACTGGCTGTGGATTTGCTGTAGATGCCCTTTATCAGTTTAAGAAATGTCCTGTCTATGCCTATTTTCTTAAGTGTTCTAATCATGAAAGGATGCTGGATATTATCAAAAGCTTTTTCTGAATCAATTGAGAGAATCATATGGTCTTTGTTTTTAATTTTACTTATGTGATTATATTATATTATATTATATTTATAGATTTATGTGTGTTGAACCAACCTTATAACCCTAGAATAAAACCAACTTGATCACAGTGTATAATTTTTTTTGATGTGTTATTGAATTCTGTTTGCTAAAGTCTTATTGAATATTTTTGCATCAATATTCATTAATGATACTTATCTATAATTTTCTTTCTTTGTTGGATCCTTTCCTGGTTTGGGGATCAGGGTGATATTTGCTTCATAGAATGTATTGTGAAGTATTCCTTCTTTTTCTATGTTTTGGAAAGGTTTCTGATGTGAAGCCATCTGGTCCTGGACTTTTCTTTTTGGGAAAATTTCATATAATTGATGCTATTTCAGTGGTTGATATAGGTCTGTTCAAAATTTCTAATTCTTTCTGGTTCAGTGTAGGAAGGTGGTGTACTTCCTGATATTGGTTCATTTCCTTCAGATTTTCATATTTCTAAGAATAGAGTTTTTTGTAGTAATCATTGAGGATTTTTTTAATTTCTGAGGGATCTGTTGTTATTTCTTCTTTATCGTTTCTGACTGACAATATTAGAGATTTTACTTTTCTGTTTCTGGTTAGGTTAGCCAAAGGTTTATCAATTTTATTTATTTTTTCAAAAAACCAACTTTTTGTATCATTGATCTTCTGAATGATTCTTGGGGCATCTCTCACAGCTACACTATTTTCAATTTGTTCATGTTAAATTTGAAGTTGCTATAATTTTCTGCCTGCCACTCAGGGAGAAGGGGAGTTTGTATTGTCTTTTAGGGCTTGGGAAGAAAAATTATGTTCTTTTTTTGTATTTGTATATCATGTACCTAATTTGGCAAAACCTTAATGATTCTAATATAATTTAGATGACATATTTCCTGGATAGTCAGTATTATCTACCATCCAGGCATAGTGGCTCATGCCTGTAATCCTAATACTTTGTGAGGCCAAGGTGGGAGGATCACTTAAGGCCAGGAGTTTGAAACAATCCTGGGCAATACAGGCAAGACCCTCTCTCTACAAAAATAAAAATATTAGCTAAGCATGGTGGCACATGCCTGTCATCCCAGCTGCTTGGGAGGCTGAGGCAGAGCAATTGATCAAGCCCAAGAGTTCAAAGCTACAATGAGCTATGATCATGCCACTCAACTCAGCCTGGTGACAGAGTGAGACCCTGTCTTTTAAAAAAATAAAATGAACTATTATCATTATCATGATTGACGAATCATATTGACTTTGTATATAGCAGGAGAGTACCATGGAGTTTAGAGTTAAACTGCCTAGGTTTATGTCCTGTTTCCTCTACTTCCTGAGTGCTGGCCTCTAAAAAGTTACAATATTTTCTGAGTCTTAGTTTTCTAATCTGTAAGTGAAGACATATTCACTCCACAGTATTTAATGAGTGATTCCTCTGTACCTAGAATTATTTGGCCTGAGATCCAAACTGAAAAAAAAGACAGAATTCCTACCTTTATGAGGTTTACATTTATAAAAATAAAAATACATTTATCAAATTTTTGATGGTGATAAATGCTATTAAAGTTGGCAAAGGGGGTAGGGAGTGATGGGTCATGGCTATGATGTGAAACAGGTTGGCCAGGGAAGGCCACATTGAGAAGGGAGCATTTGCAAGCTGAGGGGGAAGCAGCAGCAGTGGACTGAGGGGGAAGTTTCCCTAGGAATGTGGTGGGAGGGAGGAAGAGTAGTGGAGAGGACATCAAGGCAGGATCAAAGGCAGAGCTTGTAAGGCTATTGTGAAAACTTTGAGTTTTCTGAGTAAGAGCTCTTTGCTCATGGAATATTTTTCGTTTTGCTTTTTTTCTTCATTGCAAGGTTTTCCGTAGAGGTGTGACTTGACCTGACCTCCAGAGCCATGCTGACTATTGTGCTGAGAATAGCTGACTGAAGACAAGGGTGGAGGCAAGTAGGCCATGGTAATAATTCCGTACAGGCAATGAAACAACCCTTGTGGCCTGTAATCAAGTCGTTTTCTTTCCATCGCTTATAAAATTGTTTTAATGTACTTTATTTTATTAGAATTGCTAGCTACTGAAAAATTATTATATAGATTACTAGTACACAGATCAATGCACCTACAATGTGAATGGCTACTCTGTATCCTGTGCAGTACATAACCTGTACAACCATGTGTACTAAAAAAGAGTGGGAGAGAAAGAGGGAGGGATCAAGCATGAGTCAGGTTTTGGGCATAAGCAAAAGGAAGGATGAAATTTCCATAAACTAAGAAGAATTATGGTGGGGGCAGGCAAGAACTCACTTTTGTACATGTTAAATTTGAGATGTGTGATGTTGAGGATAATAGAACCTGTCTCATATGATGACTGAGGATTAATTAGCATTAACAATATTAAAAGCTGTTCCAGTCAGTAGCTGCTCAATACATGTTAGACATTATTTGGAGATAGGGCCTTTTAAAGAGGTAATTAAGGTTAAACGAGGTCATATGGGGGCCCTAACTCAGTAACTGGTGTCCCTATAAGAAGAAAAGTTTAGGGCACAAATACAGACAAAGTGCTACCTAGCACTTTGGGACTCCAAGGTGGATGGATCACCTGAGATCAGGAGTTTAAGACCAACCTGAGCAAGAGTGAGACCCTGTCTCTACTAAAAACAGAACAACTTGCCGGGTGTTGTGGCAAGCGCCTATAATCCCAGCTACTCAGGAGGCTGAGGCAAGAGGATTGCTTGAGCCCAAGAGTTTGAGGTTGCTGTGAGCTATGATACCTCGACACTCTACCCAGGGTGAAAAAATGAGACTTTGTCTCAAAAACAAACAGAGAGGTATATATCCAGAAGACCAAAAATCACACTATAACAAAAATCACACTATAACAAAGATATTTGTACCAGAATGTTTATTGCAGCCCAATTCATAATTGCTAAGTCATGGAAGAAGCCCAAGTGCCCATCCACCCACAAATGGATCAATAAATTGTGGTATATGTACATCATGGAATATTATGCAGCCTTAAAGAAAGATAGAGACTTTACCTCTTTCATGTTTACATGGAAGGAGCTAGAACATATTCTTCTTAACAAAGTATCTCAAGAATGGAAGAAAAAGTATCCAATCTACTCAGCCCTACTATGAAACTAATTTATAGCTTTCATATGAAAGCTATAACCCAATTATAGCCCAAGAATATGGGGAATGGGGAAAGAGAGGGGAGGGGAGGGAGGAGGATGGGTGGACGGAGGATAATTGGTGGGACCACACAGGGAGAAGGTGGCCATTTATAAGCCCAGGAGAGACCTCAGAGGAAACCAGCTCTGCAAACGCCTCAATCTCAGACTTCTACCCTCTAGAACTGTGAGAAAATAAATTTCTTTCATGTAAGAAAAACAGTCAGACATTATTATAATATTACTTGAATTTTCCAGATACACATTTAAGTCTGTGTGTGTGTATATACACATATATGCACATACGTGGAATCTGTCATGCCCATATGCACACATAGGATCAGCCTCTAAGAAGTTATCACTTCAGACCTGATTTTCCCAAACATAATTCCAAAACTTCAAATCAGACTCTAATCTATTATCCAATTATCAGCAAAGAAGTTACTTTAAATATATAAATATATGCATATATATAACATTTTAATATTAAATTTAATATTATTTTAAATATTAAATATTAGTTTAAAATTCATACTCATAAATATTCACATATTCATAAATATATGAATACATGTAAATACATATAAAGTAAATATATATTTTAACAAACGATATATGTAAATATATATTTTATTAAAACCACGTGAATGTGCATGTTGGGGGGTTTTGTTTGTTTTGGAAAGTCCTCTCTTCTCTTCCTCCCGTGCACATATAGGCAGCTTCATCCTGAGGGGGTAATAACATCCAAGCAAGGGAGAAACCAGTTAAGAGTAGAATTGATTATCTTTCATAATGTCTTTCTATTTCTAACCAGACCTGACTAAGGAGGAGTGTTCAGGTCTAGGCTGTAAAAATAAAATAAAATTTTTGTATTTATTACCTGTAATACCACTGAAGCAGAATATTTTGATTTAACTATTTAAAAATTACCCTATCATTATGTAAAAACATGTTTCTTACCAGCAAGTATGGAAGATTTCTCTCCTATCCGCCCTGTTGTTTTCTGGACCACTAACAAGAGACTAATAACAGAGGGGTTTTCATAAGGTTGAAAGACTCTTTTGTAAACAAATAAACAAAAACACTAAGTGAAGCTACACAGTGGCTATTCTGGAAATCTTTGACAAGGCAGAGAAAAAAAAACAGAGAGGCTAAATGGTCTAACATGAAGACATTTTATGTCCAAGATATTGGACAAACATGGGCTTGGCAGACATTGTTGCCCAGCTCTGAGCTCTAATCAGGGTGCCTGTTTTGTATATTAAGAATTTTAAATGCTGAGCAGTTAATATTTTGGAAGTACATTGCCATGTGCATACACAATTACAAACATATACCTATAAAGGATGTAGGATACTTTTTGTTTTATGTAAATATGTCACATATTTGCAGCAACTTATTTAAAATATCAGAATGAAGTATTCATATGTCATCACTCAGTTAATATTTAGTATCCTCCACTGCACTAAGCTCTAGGACAGTGGACTCTGTTTGACTCACTATTGTATGCACATTTCCTAGAACAGAGAAGGTGCGCAAACGTTTCAGGAATGAATGACAGAAGTCCTGATGATTAAATGTATTCATGCTGATTAAGCTCTCAGTGTACTGCCTGGTATGTAGTTAGCACTGAATACATGTTCATTTCCTGTATTGCTATTCCTTTAATATCCACTTTCTTCTACAATAAATCCCTCCTGTACCAATTTGACATCTAATTTGTCTCCAAAGCTCATCTCCAGAGCCCCTTTTCTGGAGACCTTCCCCAACTGCCCCTTCTGGAAGAGGGGTCCCCCTCATGCTCTGACAGCATGTTGAATTTCTGTCTATCACAGGATTAACCAGTGTCTTTTTCTTCAACAGATTGTAAAACTCCCAGGGGGCAGTGACATGTCCTATTTGGCTTAGAATCCCCAGTGCCTGGCACGGTACTTGAAACATGGCAGGTGTTCAATAGATGTGTTGATATATAAGGCATATAATTAAATCTCAGTTTCTTTTAGGTATATTTCAACACAGTCTCCATTCCTCCCTTTAGGAAATTTGGGAAATGCTAGCTTTGTTAAAAATATTTGCAAACCACCTCTTAGGGTTGCATGACTTTAGCATATGGCTGATAGTTAATTTCATGTTGAATCTTTCTAGTTTCAGAATGGAAGATGATATACTCTGGCCATGTTGTATCCCAGTTTGGGAAAACTACTCTTTCCCGAACAGACTAAACCTATTAATGTGGGTTCTGAGAATGCAAATCCATGGAGACACAGAGTTGAAAGGGATTTCCTCCTCCAGTGAGTTGCCTGAACTACCCATAACTAATGGTTGTTGACCACATTTTCAAAGCTCTCTGGTGATGGTAATGACAGAGTTTAATCACCTTTGCAGCTGAGTTCTGCCTTAGGTCATTGAGAACTCTCTTGTTGAATTCTAATCCAATTTTGTCTGGTTTCCATCTCTATAGAGACAGAGAAAAGCCAGCTAGCATCCTCCTTCAAATAAACCATTCTATCCTGAAAAAAGTTATTAAATCAGTCCTTGGCCTGTAATTTTTAAGGTGAAGCCAGTTCAGCTTCTGTCACCTTTCCTCCTAAGGCTTATCCTTCACCCTCTTAATAGTTTCTGTCATTTCTCTTTGGACCTTTTCCAACTCTTCTACAGCTCCCTAGAAATTCAGAAACCCAAACTTGACTTAACACTAATAAGGGCCTGACCAAAGTTAAATATAGAAAAAAATTGCAGGTTCTCAGCTTTGTGTGTCACACTGTGTCAATACATGGCAGGACAGGAGAAGGCCATTAACCTAGAAGTCACTAAAGAAACATTTGTGACATTCTAAAAGGGTTGAACAAAGATTTACCACTTTAAAAATATCTTCTTCTCCATAAAGAACATAAAGAAAAGCCCAGAAGATATTTTAAATGGTTATAGCAATGTACTATTTCAGGCACTCATTAAGTGCAAAATAAGCAATATCACACGTTGTAAGCTGTTTTTAACTTTTGAGTAGACCAGTTTTCCTAAGGAACTATTTAGGTCATTGGTTCAGCAAGTCAAATTGTCTTTCTGAATATTTGAAAATGGTGCTGCAGTTCACTTACATACATTATGTTCATTAGAGCTTTTAACTCATTAGCCTTTCAAATTTAGTAAGGATTTTTCTTTTTTCTTTCCTTTCTTCTTCTTTTTTTTTGAGACAGTCACTCAGTCACCCTGGATAGAGTGCTGTGGCGTCATAACTCACAGCAACCTCAAACTCTGAAGGCGCAAGTGACCCTCTTACTTCAGCCCCCCAAGTAGCTGGGACTACAGGCATTCACAACATCCAGCTAGTTTTTCTACTTTTAGTAGAGAAGGACTCTTACTCTTGCTCAGTCTGGTCTCAGACTGGCCTTGCCCTCTCAGAGTGCTAGGATTACAGGTGTGAGCCACCATGCCCAGCCATAAAGATTTTTTAATATTTTTTAAAATGATAATGACATATTTCTAAAATCACTGTATTTTTCTAATTGATTTTTTTTCTCTTTTCTTTTGGATCTTTACTTGTGAATGACTGCCCCAAAGTAGACTTTCACATTCTCCATTCCCCAGGGACCTGGAGACGCTCTGTAGTATGGCAGGGCAGCGGCATTTGTCGGCCCATGTCTGAAGGGAAGGTCGGTGTTGAGGGTATCTCTGGGGCACCTTCCCAGGTTCTTGCTTGCTGCCCATCCACTTTTGAGTCTTTCATCTATCATACAGATAGGAAATAGGTTCAGGGACATCTACCCTCCATCCTAGAACATTAATAAGTTTCACTACGAATTTATAACTTTTGGCCTCAATTGATTTTTGTTCCTCCAGCAGCAGTTCTCAACCTGTGGGTCACAACCCCTTCGGGGGTCACCTGTGTATCAGGTATTTACATTATGATTCATAACTGTAGCAAAATTACAGTTATGAAGTAGCAATGAAAATAATTTTATGGTTGGGGGTCACCACAACATGAGGAACTGTATTAAAGGATCACAGCATTAGGAAGGTTGAGAACCACTGCTCCAAGGGATAGCTCCATTCCCTCAAGTTTTTTTAAAAAAACATTTGTATATAAGCATATCGTATTGCAAAGGCTTTGTTTAGGTTCACAAAATAATGTCTTCAGTTGTGTTTTTTCCCAAGTCAGATTCTGTTGAGTTTAGATTCTCTTTTTGTTCCCTTATAAGCAAAATCCCATGCCAGGACTTGGGTCCGGGTGTTCTGTTTGGGAGATTACCCCAAAGAGCAGGATGGAGTGAAAAGGAAGAGTGATATAGGGAAGGAGGGAAGGCCAAAGTATCACACTAACCAGGGTCAGCGGCACATATGGGAATTCAGCTGCTCTAGGAGCTCTGAGAAGTATACAGAATTCTAGTCCTGATTGTCCCCCGGGGGACAGGAGGTCAGAGCACATGTCCATCAGCTCATATCCCTCACTATTTAAAAACTGTTCCCAGGGAAATCCAGTCTGTGACACTTGTGGGCTGGCTGCCTTGTGCATGGGCTTTGTGGTAGGCACTGGGATGGGCCCTGAGATTGAACATGGAGATACGGCAGCACGTGCCCGAGGTGGGTTTGAGACTGCAGAGACCTGGCTATTGCCTCTGCACTGAGATTAGTGAGATGAGGGACTATGACTCAGAGGACAGACCCTCAACTTACACCTCAATGGAAGCCTTCAGGACAAGCAGGGCTTATGAGGAGCCTCCTAATGAAAAACCCACTGCCCTGAAAATTAGAATTTGGGAGATTTCTAATCCCTTTGGAATGAAAATAAATCAGCTTTAATGTGAATCTACACCAACACCATTGCTCTCACCAACAATGCCATGGAAATAAATCTCTTTTATATCCTCGACAATATCAGCATAAGAAACAAGACTCAGCATAAGAAACAGAACCAAAGTTCATGTGCTGAAGAGATTCCTGGGAAAGAGGGCTAGACCAAACGCTACCAACCAAACTCCTCAGATCCGAGCCCACGGAACTCACAAGACTCAGCTCAGTGTCCTGGATCCCCAGATGATTCATGCATCTGGGGCATCATTTTTATTGGAGAAGGAATGTTTTATGACAGTCACATAATGAGAATGATTTTTATTAGAAAAGATGTTATATTTATTTGTATAGTTAAAACAATTCATTCAGTCAGTGCTGGTGATTTAAAGAGCTATGGTGTGTAAAGTGGGATGGTCAGCGCCTCAATTTATTCTTAGATAGTATTTCCCAAACCCTTTTACTATGAATGACCCACAATTAGACATCACCTTCCATGATGCCTCTGTAGACACATGATTACATAACTGAAATGAAAAGTTCCATAAGGTAATATGTACTGTATTGTATACTCTGATATTTTCTATTTTATTCTATTCTATTTGTTCTATTCAAATTTTAAGATGTTACTCTAGACCCACTAAATTGTTTCTAGGACCTACTAGTAAGTCACAATTTGCAGCTGGAAAAACACTACTTTGGGGTGCCATGGCTTTGCATTCACAGTTCTTCAACTCATCTGTCATAAATCAATGTACATATAACTTACTGCTTACTATCACCATGGAATTGGTTTCCTATCCAGTGTTTTTTCTCCTACCAAATCTTTTTCCTTCAACTACCAAGTTTTATGGCATAGGATCTGTTGTTTTGGATGCATTGGAATCATTCTCAAGTCCTTTGGTACTTTGTTCTACAAGGGTAAGCAGTAAAACCCACAAAAGAGCATATTGGATCAGGATGCTTTAAAGTGCAAGTACCAGGAATTCTGCCTCAAGCTATCTTAAATAAGATAGTATATTTAAATAGAAATAGACTCTCTCACAATGAAAAGGTTCAGAGCTGGGCTGGGTTGGTTCAGTGGCTCACTGATGTCACCAGGATGCTGGTTCTTTCCATCCCTGAGCTCTGCCAACCTCTGTATGGCAGTTCATCCTCCGGCTGGTGACCAGATAGCTCAGATGCTCGAGGCATCACATCAGGCACCGCTACATCCAGAGGAAAGAGAGAATGACTCTCTTTTACAGACAGCTCCTGGAAGATGGCCCGTCATATCCCATTGGCTATAATCAGGTCATATGCCTATTCGTAAATCAATAGCTGGTAAGGAGGATGTTATAATATTCCCTTCAACAAACCAGTTTATGGAGGAGAAAGAGACACGTGCACAATCAATCAAAATCCTCGCAGTTATCTTGATTCTTCTCTTTTTCTCAAATTCCACATGTGATTTTTTGTCAAATCCTGATGATTTTACCTCTAAATACACGCAGAATCAGACCACTTCCCACTGTGGCAGCCATTGCTACCAAGTCACCATCACCCCCCTGGATGTTGCTAGAGCCTCCACATTGGTGTCCTTCCTTCACTCCTCCCACTTCCCCTTCAGCTTCTTCTCAACATGGAGGAACCCTGCTAAGAGAGTAAGTCAGAGCATGTCACTCCTCTGCTAAAAGTTCTCAGTTGCTCCTCCGCTCACTAAAAGCATGCCCTTGAGGCTTTGCACTAGGAGCTGGGCCTGGAGCTCACCTTCTATGGGGCGGGAAGTGAAGCACACTGGCCAATTAAATAAATATGAAACATCGTAGGGTAGATGGTAGCAGGCGGAATAGGTCCCCGCCATCATGAGGCCTGTATTCTCACAGGCCTGGTGAACAGCAGAGCAATGCCCCGTTTCCAGTCCCCGTTAGAGAGCACAGCTCCGTTTTGTTCCTGTCCGCTGATGGCTTCCAAACCCAGGTGCCAAATAGTCCTTTATCTCCAAAGCAGATTCAGAACGATTGGTTCAGATGTTCCAGGGTCTGCATTTTTCTGAAATCGCAGGTAAGTCATGAGAGTAAGGAAGCCCAAGTGGATGGCCAATCAGCAGCCCAGAAGGAACTGCCGTAGGCCCTGCTTTGCCTCTGCCCAGCTTCATCACAGCCACAGCCAGAGTGGCGTGGGAGGTGGCGGATGCTTTCTGATAACCCTTTGGTAAGATCTGTGATATGAAAATCCTGACTCCTAGACACATAATATGGTCTCATCTTACTTCCCAACCTTTTTTCATACTCTCCTTTCTGCCACTCTCATACTCTGGCCCAAAGAGCCCTGTCCCCCCACCCCCACCATGCCCAGCCCTTGCTTTACGCCTTCCTTCCTGCAGCGCCCTCGCATCTGCACCCACCCACATCCCTCTCTCTAGGGACGCTCTAGTTTCTTGGAGGCTGAGGCTGTGCCTTGCAGCCTCTGCATTGTCCCACATTTACCAGACAGCCTGGTATGTATTATAGGTTCAACAAATTTTTTCTGAAATAAAACAAAAAGGGCTTAAAGAGAACTCTAGTGAGTAAAGAAGATGGTCATATCACCAGTGGTGCCAAACTGTCAGTGCTGCTCCCTCCCTGATGGCGCCAGGCCCTTCCACACTCAGCCCACCCTCAGATCGCAGCTTTTTCTTCCCCCTTTCCCAGCTGCTCCTTCCTGATTTCTCCTAAACCAAAGGGCACAAGCACACTGGCCTCTACTCTCCTCTACCCCAGAGCTGCTTCAAAACAGTTTTACTTGAGAAAAAAAGTAATTAAATGTAGCATATAAGGAGAAATGACACAGAAGAATAGTTGAGGGCCAGGCACAGTGGCTGGTAATCCTAGCACTCTGGGAGGCCAAGGCAGGTGGATTGCTTGCACTCAGGAATTCAAGACCAGCCCAAGCAAAGGAAGACCCCATCTCTAAAAATAGCCAGGCATTGTGGCAGGCACCTGTAGTCCCAGCTACTTGGGAGGCTGAGGCAAGAGAATTGCTTAAACCCAAGAGTTTGAGGTTGCTGTGAGCTGTGACACCAGGGAACTCCACTAAGGGTAACAAAGTGAGACTCTGTCTCAACAAAAAAAAAAAAAAAAAAAAAAAAAAGGAATAGTTATTGACGTGAGATAAAATTTAATTTAAAAAATTAGAGGAAGATAACATCTCTTTTGGGATAGTTATTTAAAGCCAAAGAAGTGTCTTGAAACCTTGACTGTGCAGACCTCTGTGTCCAAGGAAATTCTTAAGAAGAATGAGTTTGTGTTAAAGTGCTTCAGGAGCATTTACTTGGGAAAAAGAAAAAGAGGGAGTTTGTGGAAATATCTGTGGAAGCAGAACTACCCGAAGAGTCTAGTGTGAGTCATCAAACCTGATGTTGGTCTAGAATATGTGTCTGATCCCAGGATGTGTGGTGGAAAACTTGCTAGGCTGGTTAGAACAACAGACACTATATACTGAACCCAGCGCAGTGTTAGGTGAATAATAAATATCTCATTTAATCCTTTCTGCAACCCCAGTAAGGTAGGGACCACTACCCCCATTACTACAAGTAAGTAAATTGAATCTCATAGGAAGTAATTCAGTTGCATAAGATCCCACATGTTTAGGTGGCACAGCCAGGATTCTGTTTTTTAAAATTTCAAATCCACCTCTTATCTTCTTAGACTTCCTTACTTCACAGGGAAAACTTTGCAATGTAAGTGAAGAAACTGACCTCATAAAATAGTCATAGGGCAAGATAATATACAACAAAGTGCTAATCTTAAGCATTTATAAATGATATTGAATTTATGGTAGCTATCTACAGAAGTAACTGTGATCAACTCACCCATATCTACAAACAAATCAACAATGAGTAACTTTCTTGGCCAAATTCTATGTAAGTAGCCTTTAGATATAGTAAGCAAATTTTCCTTACAGTGATCTCTAACATAGGTATTATTGTTATCTGCAATGTACAGAAAAGGAAACTGACACACAGGTTAATCATTTGCTTGGGACCATGCTTTTCAAAATAGGGTTTGAAATGTGGCTAGATTTTTAGGATAGGATCTCTTTCCTCCAGGTTGCTAAGATACTAGGATGTTAGCTGGAGCCCTGGTGTCATTGTCATCCTAACTTGGTGACAGTGTCTCTGAATGTGGCCGGTGTGGGGACAAGTACTAGGGGACAGAGGTGAGAGACAGGCTCCAGGTGATGTTGTCTGAGTCTCTAAGTCCAGCTGGGCTTGGAGCTAGGCCTGCTTTGGATTCCTCCTGATTGGCTTAATTTGGTGTGAATTATGTTTCTTGAACTTTTGAATGAAAAGGTCTTGACTAATGTAGCTATCATGTATCAGGGGCCCAGCCTCCATCAGGGCTCTCACTTCACAGAGGCATCTGTGACAGAGGGAAGCCTCTGCTAACTTATTTATATGATAGGCTGCACTAAAAGGAATGTAGTTGTTTTTTGTTTGTTTGTTTTTTTGAGACAGAGTCTCAAGCCATTACCCTGGGTAGAAGGCAGTGGTGTCATAGCTCACAGAAACCTCAAACTCTTGGGCTTAAATGATCTCTTGACTCAGCCTCCCAAGTGGCTAGGACTACAAGCGCCCACCACAATGCCTGGCTATTTTTTTTTGTTGCAGTTGTCATTGTTGTTTTAGCTGGCTGGGGCTGGGTTTGAACTTGCCAGCCTTGGTGTATGTGGCCCCATGCCCTACCCACTGAGCTACGGGCGCCACCTCAAAAGAAATGTTTTTAACAATCAAAAACTTCACCTATCCATAGACTTCACCTTTAGGCTAATAAAACATTTTTCCCACTTGACTAATGAAGGAAATACGGTTCAGAGATGTTAAGCAACTTTCCTAATGTCTCAGTTTCCACAGTTTTTCTGGGAGCATGAAGCAGGTCCACAGCCAAACCTTTAATGTGGCCCTATTCTTAAAGGGAGATCAACATGCATTATAAGAATATTTTTGATAACCTGGTTAGCGAATGAATTCCAAAAATAATGACAACTACAAATATTTTACTATTTCTTTTCATCTATCTTCACTCAGCTCAGGGAATAATAATCTAAATCGAGACACTGTTTAGATTGTATTCATGCCTGATGAACCCATGACATAGCACAGGCTAGTGTTCATCAGTGAAGAATAAACAGTACGTGCTTTCTCTTCTACCTCACATCCTCTAACACCAGCCTAAAATGAGTTCTGCATTCCATCAAGATAATAAAGGCAATCTATTCTGACACTGAGCTATCCATTATCCAAAACAAAGCAAGGTTTAATATAAGAAAAAAACAAACAAACAATATACCAGGTCAGACAATCAAGTTCACTAACTCATCCTAGAAAAAGTGCCGCATCCCTCATTTCTGAGTACCACCATGGTCACCTTCAAAGTTCTCCCTTGGGAAGCTGTGGACAGATGCCAGTGCCTCGTCCACACTTCAAAGCAATTTTGGAACTCTTTCTCTGGAATGGCCATCAGAGCTGTCATCATATGAGGTCAGACAATTAAGCTCACGAATTCATCCTAGAAAAAGTGCTTTGAAGGTCAGAAGAGGCGCTGGCTTCAGTGCGTAGCTTCCCAAGGGGTGTGATTCGAAGGTGACCCAGTGATATTCAGCAATGAGGTAGACAGCACTTCTTCTAGGATGAATTCATGAACTTAATTGTCTGACCTCATATATCAGATGGTTTAGTGGCAAAAGATAAATTTAGGAATCTGTCTTTTAAAGATCCAAGCTTCATCACTTTCTAGCCACATGACCTTGGGCAAATTATCTAAGCTCTCTGTTTCCTCTTTTATAAACAGTTTGTGATGATGGAAGTCTTATAGCATTTTGACAATATTATTTAAAACAATATAGGAAAGCACTTGGCACTGTCCAGTCACCTAGTAAGCCTTTGTTTAGTAAAGTGCTCTCTTTTCCTTCTACATGCAAAACGTGAGGTTCAAGTCATCTATCTTCGTTGTGATAGCACTTCTCTGTAATTTTCCCTTTTGCAGGCAGTTACTAAAATGACCAGACTTGACCTTCTGATTTTTAAAGATACAGGTTTTAATTCAAATAATTCTGAATTTAATTCAAAGAATTCTGAACTTAATCCAAGCTGCTTGCCTTTTATTTTGCTGGTAGCTACTTAGCACATAGGGTATGACTTAATGCAGTATAGACTCATATAAGAGGTTGGTCTTATGTAGTATTCTTTTAACTGGATTAATAATCAAATCCTCCAATCTGAAGTAACTTCTACATTGTTTAAAAACCCATTAAGCAAACACAAGATAGTCTTGGCACTCTACAGATCCTGCTTATATCACCTATCCTGGAACACATTCGAATTCAGATTTTTAAGTTTCTGTTTCTAAATGTAGTCAGTCTCCTTCAAAGAAGATTAACTTGTTTCACATAAGGAACATGCTGTGTAAATAAGTTATGCCAACTTGCGGAATGCTTTCCATAGGAGGACCACAAGAAACTTACCAGAAAAGAAAACAGAACTTCTATAATTATAACAAACCTTTGGAACAAGCAGCACTTATAGCATTGAAAAGGAGGTCAAAGAAGGAAACAGAACATAGAGAAGTGGTTCAAACCTCAGCCACAGGAATTAGGGAACTGTGAAGTTGATGGTACAAGCAAGATTGGCCTTTGTTTGTTTATTTCTCAAAAGTAAAGGAAACCGAGAACAGTTGGAGAGTTCCTTCTACCTCCCCAAAAGGAAATAGAAGGGGCCAAGGAAGGTGTCACATGGGTCTACAGATAAAACACTAAAAAGTTTTGCAGCCAGCTTTACTGCCTCTAAAAGGAGAGTTCTTTCCAAATGTAACTTAAGATGGGTACATTGGGCTAGGGCAACTTAATTTCGAATTCCAGAACCCACACATCAAATGTTTGATTTACCCGATCCTGGCTTCTCTGTTGTTTCTGTAATTATGTTAATAGTACATTTTCTTCTTTGGGAAGAATATAAGAGCAGTGACTTTATAGTTTTTTCGTTTGTTTTAGTTTTTCTGTATATGTTGATAGATTTGACCAGAGAAGACTCTTCTAAACATGTAATATGTAAGCAAGTCAACATGCATCTTGACGCTGCAAGTTCCTTGAACACAAGGATAATTCTTATGATTTTTTAAAAATTTCTGTTAAGTCCCTAGCTAGTGGATGTGGGTGTGGTATCCACTGAGGCCTCAGAATGCAAATAGAATAGAATCATGCTGGAAAGATGGCAGAGCAGGAAGCAGGAGTCTGTCTCCATACCTAGACAATAATTACAAAGGCAGATTATGTCTGATGTAACTATTTTGGAATTCCATTGTCTACAAAAAGCTTGTGGTTTGTGGGGGGAGGCCTAAGAAGAAGAGTTTTGTGTGTTATTAAACATAATCTGGTGAAAATTCAAATTAGGAAGTTAAAAGTTTAATGTATAAATGTAATCTGCATGGCAACCATAAAAAACTATAAATATACAAAAAGAAATGAAATAGGAATTTAAAATTTTCGCTACAAAAAAAAAATCAACTAAACACAAAAGATGAAAGTAATGTAGGAAATGAATCAAAAAGCCATAAGGTATATAGAAAACAAATAGCAAAATAAAAAACTCTTTCCTTATAAGTAGTTACTTTAAATGTAAATTGATTAAATGCTTCAATCGAAAGGCAGAAATAAGAGAATGGATAAAAACATAGGTTAAAAGATATTTTAAACAAACGGTAGCCAAATAAGAACAAGGTTGGATATACTTAATATTAGATAAAATAGGGCCAGGCTCATGCCTATGATCCCAGCACTTAGGGAGGCCAAGGTAGAAGGATTACTTGAGACCAGCAGTTTCAGACCAGGCTGGGCAACATAGCAAGACCCTGTCTCTACCAAAAAAATCAAAAAATTAGGCAGGCATGGTGGCACACACCTCTACTCATAGCTACTTGGGAGATACAGGCAGGGAGGATTACTTGAAGCTCAGGAGTTCAAACCTGCAGTGAGCTATGATCACACAAGTACAGTCTAGCTAGGATGATAGAGTGAGACTCTGTCTCTTTAAAAGAATAAAATGAAATAAAAGACATTTTTTATCACAAAAGTTTACAAAGGACAAAGAAGGATGTTATATATTAATAAATGGCTTGATGAAGCAAGAAAGTAATTATGAGACCATCAAAATATATGAGACAGGCTTGGTGCCCGTAGTTCAGTGGTTACGGCTCTGGCCACATACACTGGGACATACTCAGGGCTGGCGGGTCTGAACCTGGCCCAGGCCTGCTAAACAAAATGACAACAACAACAACATCAACACCAAAAAAAGCAGCTGGGTGTTGTGGCAGACGCCTGTAGTCCCAGCTACTTGGGAGGCTGGAGGCAAGAGAATTGCTTAAACCCAAGAGTTTGAGGTTGCTGTGAGCTATGACACCATTGCACTCTACTGAGGGTGACATAGTGAGGCTCTGTCTCAAAAAAAAAAAAAAAAGAAAGAAAAGAAACAAAAATTGAAAGAACTGAAGGGAGAACATATAGAATATACAGTTCTACAATAGTAGTTAGAGTCTTTAAAACTTGCTTCTTAATAATGGATAGAACAACCAGACAGAAGGAAATAAAGGACTTAAACAACACAATAAACAAAGTAGAGTTAATAGACACATACAGAACACTCTACTCAAAAATAGTGCACACATTCTTCTCAGGTATACACAAGATACTTCCTAAGATAGACCATATGTTAGCTGACAAATTAAGCCTCAGCAGATTTTATAATTTTATAATTATAATTTTATCATATAAAATATCTTCTCTGATCACAATGGGATAGAGTTAGAAACCAGTAACAGAAGTAAAACTAGAAAATTTACAAATTTGTAGAAATTAAATGGCATACTCTTAACCAATGGATCAAGGAAAATTAGAGAAAAACTACAGATAAATGATGAAAACCCCACATACCAAAACTTATGGTGTGTGGCAAAAGCAGTGCTAATGGGTAAATGTATAGCTGCAACACTTACATTAAAAAACAAGAAAGCTATAAAATCAACAGTATAATTTTACCACTTAAGGAACTAGAAAAGGAAGGACAAATTCATCCAAAGCTAGCAGAAGAAAGGCAATAAAGAATACTGCAGAGATAAATGAATTGCAGAATAGAAAAACAATAGAGAAAATCAGTGAAACCAAGAGTTGGCTCTTTGAAAAGGTCAACAAAATAGATAAATCTTTTGCTAGATGGACTAAAAAGAGAAAGAGAAAGGACTCAAGTTACTAAATTCAGAAATGAAAGTTGGAAAATAACAAGGATTATTTCAGACTTTTTTTTTTTTTTTTTTTTTTTTTTACAGAAATAGAAAAATCCATTCTAAAATTTATATGGAATCTCAAAGGACCTGGAATAGCCAAAACAATGTTGAAAAAGAAAAGAAAAGCTTGAGGAATCATGCTTTCTGATTTTAAAACTTACTGCAAAGTTTTAAAGACTGCAAAGACAGTAATAAAAAATGATGTGGTACTGGCAGAAAGGAAGAAATATTGGCCAGTGGACTAGAATAGAGATCCCAGAAATAGACCTTTGCATATGGGGTCAAATGATTTTTGACAAGGTTATCGAGACCATTCAATGAGGGGAAGGACAGTCTTTTCAACAAATGGTTCAAGGGTGGCCAGGTGGGGTGGCTCACACCTGTAATTCTCACCTCTGGGAGGCTGAGGTGGGTGGATCACCTGAGTTCAAGAGTTCAAGACCAGCCTTAGCAAGAGCAAGACGTCGCTACTAAACAATAGAAAAACAAGCCAGGTATTGCAGCAGGTGGTTTTATTCTCTATATATTCTGAATGTATAGAGGCTAAAGCAGGAGGATTGCTTGAGCCCAAGAGTTTGAGGTACTATGGTGACAGAGTGAAACTCTGTCTCAAAAAAAAAGAAAACAAAAATGGTTCATGGAAAACTGGATGTCTACATACAGGAGAATGAAAATGGACCCCTACTCATCACCATATATAAAACATAATTCAAAACACCTGAGACTAGAAAACTCTTGGAAGAAAACACAGACCAAAAGTTTTACAATATTAGATTTGGCAATGATTTTTTTGGGCTATGATGCTAAAAGCACAGGCAACAGGAGAAAATTTAAAAATTTTGTGCATTAGTTGGGCAGTGCCTATGGCTCAAGGAGTGAGGCACTGACCCCATATACCAGAGGTGGTGGGTTCAAACCCGGCCCTGGCCAAAAAAAAATTTATGTGTGTGTGCTTTAGAAGGCACTGTAACAGAGTAAAAGGCAACCTACAGAATGGGAGGAACTATTTTCATGTATCTGATAAGGAATTAATACTCAGATATATAAAGAATAAAACCCAAGAATGAAAAACAACCCAATTCAAAAACAGGCAAAGGACTTGAATAGACATTTCTCAACAAGATACACAGATGGCCGAAAAGCACAGGAAAAGATGCTCAGTATCACTAAAAACTAGAGAACTGCAAATCAAAAAAATGAGATATGACCTCCCATTCTAGGATGGCTACTGTTAGAAAATATAAACAGGGCACAGTAGCTCACTCTTATAATCCTAGCACTCTGGTAGGCTGAGGTGGGAGAATTGCTTGAGATCAGGAGTTCAAGGCCAGCCTGAGCAAGGGTGAGATGCCCCTACCTACTAAAAACAGAAAAATTATCCAGGCATGGTGGTGTACATGTGTAGTACCAGCTACTTAGGAGGCTGAAGCAGGAGGATGGCTTGAGCCTAGGAGTTTGAGGTTTGAGAAGCTATGACGAGGCCACTGCATTCCATCCAGGACAAAACCCAGAAAATAACAAGTGATGGAAAAGATTTGCACTGCTGGTTGGAATGTAAAATGATCCAGCTGCTGTGAAAACAAAATGATGGTTCCTCCAAAACTACGTATTCAATTACAATGTGATCCTGCAATTCCGCTTCTAATATCCCAAAGAATCGAAAACAGGATCTCAAAGAGATATCTGTACACCCAAGTTCATGACAGCATTATTCAAAATAAACAATAAGCAGAAGCAATCCAAAAGTCTATTGACAGATGAATGAGTGAGCACAATGTGAACGCACAAGGTCATTCCGTCTTAAAGAGGAAGGAAATCCTGACACACACTGCACCGTGGATAAACTCTGACTGAGGACATTGTGCTGAGTGAAACAAGCCTGTCACAAAAAAACAAATACGTATGATTTCCCTTACGTGAGGTACTTAAAAGTAGTCAAAATTATAGAGATGGACAGTAGAATGGTGTTGCCAGGGGCTAGGGAAGGGGAAAATGGGAGTTATTGCTTTGGGTTTTGAGTTTCCATTTTATAAGATGAAAAGAGTTAACAAAGACGGACGGCAGTGATAGTTGTACAACATTATGAATGTGTTGAATTCCACTTCAAAATGGTTTGGATGGTAAATTCTGTGTTGTGATTTAACATAATTTACAAAAATGGAGAAAGAAAAATGAATCAGGAGGGAGGGGCTGCCTAGGAAACCACCCCCATGATGGCAGAGTTGCCCCTGTTAAGGGAAGGAAGCAGAGAAGCAGTGGAGTCACAGGAGGCCCCTCCCCCCAGAGTACTCACAGCAAACTGCAGAGGGAAAGGCAACTCTGATTCTTGCAACAAAATCCTTTTCTGAATGGTGGTGTCACTGGAATAATGACATCCTATATACATAAGTGTTTAGACTGATTTCTGTTAACTTTGCTGCCTGAATCCAAAATGTGACTGGCTATAGATCCCGGGGCCACCATGGTGAACAACTGACGCCTTAAAGACATGTGTTCCTTCCTCACTCCTCAAAAGATCCACATTTGGGGCTTTTTCCTCTCCGTCGTTCCCCATTCCTTTTCTTTTTCCATTTTCTTTTTCCTCCTCCTGCTTCTCTATCAAATCTATCTTTACTGTTGATCATTTCTCATGTACGATGCATCTTCGTTATTATAGACTAGGTGATAATCCACTTGGACTTTGGGGTGGTCTTAACAAATCAATAAATCAATGCCAGCCAAAACAACTGCAAGAAAGTAGTCATTTAATATGGTTGCATAACCACCTCTGGTGGGGAAAAAAAAAGAATTATAACACAACTATCTAAATTTTTTATAAGTACCTTGTATATATTAGAGAGGCAATGTGCTAAGTGTTATACAGTAATTTTTTTTTTTTTTTTTTAGACAGGGTCTCAAGCTGTCACCCTGGGTAGAATGCTGTGGCGTCACAGCTCACGGCAACCTCAAATTCTTGAGCTCAAGTGATTTTCTTGCCTCAGCCTCCCAAGTAGTTGGGACTACAGGTGCCCACCACAATGCCTGTCTATTTTTTATTGTTGTTGTTGCAGTTGTCATTGTTGTTTAGCAGGCCCAGGCCAGGTTTGGACGCACCAGCCTTGGTGTATGTGGCTGGTGCCCTGCCCACTGAGCTATGAGGACCACTGTTATATAGCAATTTTATCCAATCCTCACAGTAACTCAATATAGTAGGTGCAGTTATTCCCACTTAACAAACAGGAAAACTACAGCTTAGAAAGAAAGACGAAGTCACTTGCCCCAAATTGGGCAACTAGTAAGGGATGAAGCAGGATTTGAACTCCAAAATTTTGATTTTTGATCGTGGACTATGCAGTGCTGCCTTACTTCTTCAAAGAGGAAAAGCACACAATTCTTGTTTTATTCCCCTAAAGTTTCAATATTTTGTACCCAAAAGTCTTGTCACATACATTGTATTAAGTGCCATCTTGTTAACTTCTAGGAGTCTGGAAAGTTGTTTCTAAATCCTTGAGGATAAATTTTGTGAATCTCTTAAACAAGCTTCTCTGACTTAGCTATCTTGTTTTATTTTAACAAGATTTAAACATCTATAATTTAACACTCTGCTTCAGCTTCTTCTAAATGTCCCATAAACTGTGATAATCATTAGAACAGATGCAGAAAGAAAACTCATGATCTTAAGATTATTTTCTTTGTAACATGATGAATCAGACTTGCAAAGTTGAAAGCCTAAAAACTCCTAATGAATGCTAATTCTGTGGAAGACGTGCACATCACGCTCTTTTACAAACAAAACTTTCTTTAGATCTTCTGTTTGAGATTTTCCAAGTTTGGACCAATATTCTCATCCTTTACTTCTGTGTGAGTAGAAACCTTACTAGATCAGAAAGACCATGGCAGTCTCATAGCTATCACTGAAAGACCTCAAACAAGTCATTTAGTTTTGGAGGTCTGGGATAGTTAATTTCAGGTGTCAAATTAACTAGGTTCAGGGATACAAAGGGATAGCTGGCAAAGCATAATTTCTGGGTAAGTCTGTGAGAAGAGATGGGCATTGAGTAACAGAAGACTAGGAAGATCTGCCCTCACCCATTGTGGGCAGGCATCATCCAGTTGGCTGAGGGCCCAGATAAAACAAAAAGGCGGAGGAAAAGTGGATTTTCTTTCTCTTTCTTCTAGACCAGAATATGGGACACCCATATTCTCTTGTCAGCTGCCCCCAAATTCTCAAGCCTTCGGGGTGCTCCTCTGGTTCTCAGGGCTTTGTACTTGAACTGAGCCACACTACCATCTTCCCCAGTTGTCCCATGTGTAGATGGCATACCGTAGGACTTCTCATCCTCCATAATTATGTGAGCCACCTTACTATATTTATACCTGTCTATCTCTGTATATCTACATGTGTGTATCTTATTGTGTTTCTCTGGAGGGCACTGACTAAAACAGGACCTGAATGCTTTCACTGTTAACATGGAGATTGGTATAATGATGTTACCTCCAGACCAATTCTTTACCCTTTCCCCTCTACTTGATGTCCTGGGGTCTTTATGGACTACGCAATGAGTTCTCTTGCCTTCTGACTTCCAGCTAGGTTCAACCAATGGGAAGCCCCAGCAGAAAAACATCAGAAGAAGGAGCATTTTTGTGACCAGCTCCCTCTTTGTTAGCCACAGGGACAAGAGCTACATATTTCTGCCACAGGTTATTGCCACAAAAACCACAGCTGTTAAGTTCCAGTGACCACGCCTTCTTCTTCCCCTGACCAGCAGAGGGCAGTCATGGCTTCCTGCCTAATACAGAAGATATGGGCTTCTAATACTTACTCTAAAATAAATAGTATCATTTTTTGACAAGACCTAGGCAGATTTCCTCTTCTAGGAGAAGACATAATTGTGAGGCTTTGTCAATGTCCTCTCTTTGTCTGAGAGGAGCCATCATGTATAAATGAGAAGACACTGGACTGGTAGTCAGGAGACCAGAAGTGCCACTAACAAGGTAGCTAATGTTCTTTCTTTCTTTCAAAATTGTGGTAAAAGACACATAGCATAAACTTTACCATTTTAACTCTTTTCAAATATACCCCTTAGTGGTATTAAGTATGTTCATATTGTTCTTCCACCACCACCATCCATCTCCATAACTCTTTTCATCTTATAGAAGTAAAACTCTGTACCCATTAAAAAATAACTCCCTATTTTTCTCTCTTATTCTCTTGGGAAACACTGTTTTTCCTATCTTTATGAATTTGCCTACTCTAGGTACCTCATAGAAGGGGGCTCACACAGAGTTGTCTTGGTGTGATTGGCTTACTTTACTTAGACCAGTGTTCTCAAGGTTCATCCTTTTTAAAAATTTCAATAGAGGCTCGGCACCTGTGGCTCAAGCTGCTAAGGTGCCAGCCACATACACCAGAGGTGGTGGGGTTCTAATCCAGCCTGGGCCCGCCAAACAACAATGACAACTACGACAAAAAAATAGCTGGGCGTTGTGGCAGGCGCCTGTAGTCCCAGCTACTTGGGAGGCTGAGGCAAGACAATCGCTTAAGCCTAGGAGTTAGAGGTTACTGTGATCTATGATGCCACGGCACTCTACCCAGGGTGACAGCTTGAGGCTCTGTCTCAAAAAAAAAAAAAAAAAAAAAAAAAAATTTTCTATAGACTTAGGGGATACAAGTGCTTTTTGGTACATGGATAAATTGTATAGTGGTGAAATCAGGGCTTTTAGTGTACTTGTTATACCCAAATAGCATACATTGTACCCTATAGCTAATTTTTGATCCCTCACTTCCCCTTCCAGCCTCCCCACTTCTAAGTCTCCAAGGTCTATTATGCCATTTTGTATAACTGTGTATACCTACCTCTTAGCTCCCACATTTAAGTGAGTACATGAGGTATTTGCTTTTCTGTTCCTGAGATACTTTACTTAGGATAATGGCTTTTAGTTGGGTATTCAGCATATACACTGCATTTTCTTTATGTACTTATCAGTTAATGGGCACTTAGGTTGATTCCAGATCTTTACAAGTTTGAATTGTGCTGAAATAAACATTATGACTGTCCAGCAGCATTTGCTGGATCAGATGGTAGGTCTACTTTTAGTTCTTTGAGAAATCTCCATACACTTTTCCATAGAGGTTGTACTAATTTGCAGTCCCACCAACAGTGTATAACTGTTCCTTTCTCTCTGTATCCATCCCAGGTCTGTTGTTTTTTGACTTTTTAATAATGGTCATTCTGACAGTGGTAACGTATCTCATGGTGGTTTTAATTTGCATTTCACTGAAATTTAGTAATGTTGAGCATGTTTTGTGTATGTTTGTTTTCAAATGGCCATTTGTGTATCTTCTTTTGAAAAATGTCTGGGATTATTTGCTTTTTCTTGCTGATTTTGAGTTCTTTGTAGATTCTGGATATTAGTTCAAAGTTCATTCTTGAGTGTGTGTCAGAATTTTCTTGCTTTTTAAGGGAGAATAACGTTCTTTTGTATGTACATACCACATTTTGCTTATCCAATCATCTGTTGATGGTTACCTGGGTTGCTTTTGCTTTTTATTTGTTTTCAATAATGCTGCTACAAACATGAGTATACAAATCTCTGAGGTCCTGCTTTCAAATCTAGTGAATATTTACCCAGAAGTGGAATTTATGGATTATACAGTAATTCTATTTTTTAATTTTTGAGGATCTACCATATTGTTTTCCATAGCAGCTGCACCATTTTATTATTACATTCCCACCAGCCATTCACAAGGGCTCTGATTTCCCTACAGCTTTGCCAACACTTATTATTTTCTGTTTTTAATGACAATCATTCTATAGCTATCCAACTTTCAACTATCATTTATTTAAAGCCTATGATCCATTCGCCAGGCCAGGATCTGGGAATACAACAAATAAGCCCTGTTCTGATGGATACCTGGGTTGTTTTTGTAGGAAGATCAGATAAGAATAAAATGAAATAAAATACTTACAGATCATCACACATATTATGAAGGAAATAAGGAGATGAGGCAAATAAGGATGGAACTCACTTTAAAACCCTTTGTGAAAAAGCATTTAAATAGAGATAGGAAAGAGCTAGCTAAATGGAAGGAAAAGAATAAGAAAAGAGCAAGGTAGATGGGACAAAGAATGTACAAAGGCCTTGGTGTCTAGAAAGATCTTGGCATGTTCAGACTGGAGAACGCGGTGTGGCTGGAACAGAGTGTATCAGGAGGAAATGGATATGGAGAGAAAGGCATGGCACTGGCATTCGGGGCCCACCAGGCCATGTCCAGATCTGGGGTTTTAGTCAATGTTCGGTAGGAAGTCATTGAAGAGATTTTACTTGGGAGAATGGCTCTGAACTCTGGACTGATCACTGGCCTTCTAAGCCTCAGTTTTCTAGTGTCTTCTCAAGAGACTTTGCAGCTTCAGGGCTGTGATCAGAGGATCATGTTCCTGGAAGCCTTGTTGCAAAATGGTTAAGAACTCATGCTCCAAGGTCAGGCATACTCAGACTCAAATCCCAGTTCTACCACCTACTAGCTGGATAACTTTGCAGGTTACTCAAGCCCTCAGAGTTTCTGTTTCTTCATCTGGAAAATATGAATAATGTTACTGTCCCCATCAAACTGTTGAAGGTAAAAATGAAAAAATGTATGTGAATTCCTGGCAGTGCCTAGCACACACTAAACTCCAATACACTTAGATATTCAGATTACCAGAGCAGGCAAGGATGCTAAAGGCATTGCAGCATGGACAACATATTAAATAGTTCAGAGGAAAGTATCAATTTCAGAGTTAAGCAACTCATATTCATTTATTGTACAAACATTTTACAAGGGCCTATTATGTCCGTGGCCCTGAAAAGATGAGACCACTGTCCTAGTTTTCAAGGAGCAGTGACAGAAACACATCTAAGGCTTTTTACAGTGCAATAAACACATCTAATTATAACACAGTGTGCTAAGTGCCATGGGAGATGTATGGACAGGATATTGTAAATGCACAGAGAAAGGGCACCCAACCAGGACTGGGGATGGGGAGTTAGAGAAGGTCCCTAAAGCAAGAGACAACTGAGCCATGTCTTACAGGCTGAGTTGGGTGGGGGATGAAGGGCAGCTGGACAGAGAGGACCATGTAAATTTAGGCACAGAAATAGCCAGGAGCCCAGAGCACAGAGTACAGCAAGTTGCAAATTGAAGTGGGGCTGAGACATCACGTTGGGGTGGGTGGCTGAGGAGGGGTGGCAGGGGCCAGATCAGAGAGGGCCTTTAGAACGGATCAAGGAGCTTGGAGATTACCCTATAGGCAATGGTTTGCTATTAGAAGATGTCTAGCAGCAGAACACTGTGTCCAGATTTGAGTTTTACATAATTTGTTCTGTTGTATATGCAGAAAATCAGCGTAAGTGGGAAAAGAGTGAAAGGAAGGAGAACAGGTAGGAGGCAACTGCAGTAAATCAGGCGAGAGAGACGGTATGAGTCTGAATTAGGACATTGGACATACGGATGGAAGAGATGAGACAGATTTTAAAAATATATTTAGAAGACTGATTTGGCAGGACAGGATGAGAGCATGAGAAGTGTAAGAAACAGACAGGATCGAGGATGACTAGAAGCTATTAACTTGGGTGCTGGAGTGGAAGACACAGATGCAAAAGAGGAGAGTTTGAAGTGGGTTTGAGTGCACAGCCTTCAAGTCAGAAACCATCATGGCCTCACAGATGGGCACTCTCTAGCCTGAGAGAGCTTCTCTGCTCCAAGTTATGCCTCCTTGCCCACGGGCAGCCCACACTCAGTGGCTGGTTCATGCAGGAGCACAAAAGCAAGGCCTCTTTCCTTAATTCAGGAAAATTCTGAAGGGCCTTCCAGCCCCTGAACTCCCCAGAGGATCACTGGGGCCTCTGTTGTGTCTATCACAGTTCAACTTGTCCCAGCAAAGTGCTGCTTTCCCCATTGGCTTACAGATGGAGTTACCCAGAACATTCCCCAGCAAATGTCAGGTCTGCTGACAGCCTGCTTCTCAGACCTTAACAGAGGGGAAGACACTCAGTTTTGAATGAGTTGAGCTTGTTATGTCTGTGAGACTCCCAGGTAGAGGTATCTATCAGGCAGAAGGGGCTGCCGACCAGGGACAGGTATCTAAACCTAAAGCTCCAGGAAGTAAAAAATTGAAGTTATCAACACATCAGTAGTACTGGTCTATAATCCCTTACCTGTAGTTTTCAAATTTAAAAAATATGTAAAAGATCAAAGGTTTTTAAAAATTTATTTGGTGACAAAACTTGACTAGATCTGAGCCCTTTTGACACCAAGACATAATCCGAGCATATATGAGGACTATTTATAGTCCCTTTAAAACATCCTATTTAGTATGTGTTGCTACCAAAATATCAAGTTGTTTGATTACAGACTCTACTGGGGCCAGTCCATAATGTTCAATATCTACTCCTTATTACCATTCCAAAATCTGAAAACTTCTGAATTCTAAAGCCATCTGGTCTTGAAGGTTTCCAATAAGGAATTACAAACTCATAATTGGGAACATGAAAGAGGGTAAGATAACTTAGGGAGAAGGTGTAGACAAAAAACAAGAGCTAGACAAGAATAGCAGCATTTTGGACTCACTCAAAGAGGGGTTGGACAACAAACTATGGTGAATTCAGGCTTGGTGCCCAAAGCACAGTGGTTACAGCACCAGCTACATGCACCAAGGCTGGCGGGTTCAATCCCAGTCCGGGCCAGCTAAACAACAATGACAACTGCAACAAGAAAATAGCCAGGTGTTGTGGCGGGCACCTGTAGTCCCAGCTACTTGGGAGGTTGAGGCAAGAGAATCACTTGAGCTCAAGAGTTTGAGGTTGCTGTGAGCTGTGACGAATCAGCACTCTACTGAGGGCGACATAGTTAAACTTGGTTTCGGAGGAAAAAAAAGTATGGTGAATTCACAGAGTATAGTCATTGAGACCAAGAGAACAAAGAGCTTTAAGAAAGAGGTGAGTGAATAGCCAGGGTGTTGTGTGGCAGGTGCATGCAGTCCCAGCTTCTTGGGAGGCTGAGGTTTGAGCCTGAGAGTTTGAGGTTTCTGTGAGCTGTGATGCCAGAGCACTCTATCCAGGGTGACAGAGTGAGACTCTACCTTAAAAAAAAAAAAAAAAAAAAAAGAAAGAAAAGAAAGAAAGAAAGAAAGAAAGAGAGGGATCAATGTATTCAAGTACATCAAGGGTCTAGGAAGCTTGAAGCCAAACTTATCCTCCAGAGTTGGCAGCTGGGGATGATGGATGATCTTAGAGTAGTTGGGAGAAGGTGGATTGTGCAAGGGAGGAGAGAGGTCACACAGCTGCTACCGGGGTGGGGGTGGGGTGGGCATCAGTTTAAAGAAAACCTTGGTTGTGTTTATTGAGAGGCAGGGAGCCCATAAAGATAAAGGGGAAGAGGGAGGAGAGCTAGTGAGATAAGACCTGGGAGGAGGGGCTGCCGGCCAGGGACAGCTCAGGTTGGGGGTGGGGCTGCAGTTCCAGCAGAAATGGGGAGGTTGAGGGCTGCTCTTGAACTGGAAAGAAAAGCAAGGAGAAAGGGAGTAGATGGCAGAAGTGGGTAGGAGAAGATGGTGTCGAGGTTGATCTCTGCAGGTTTCCATTGAAGCAGACTAAGTCATCTGCTGAGAGTAAATGGGAAGCAAGCTGAAAAGGGGTCTTAGGAAAAGAGGTGAATGTTTGGAGTAAAGAGAGGGAGCTGGCTAAGAAAAATTAGAAAGATCTCAAGTTGGTCTGAAGTTAGAAAACATGCAGTGGCATTACAAGTCAAGCACAATGGTGTGATTTTTCTTGCCCCCAGCCCTCAGCTTTAGGCACAGAGATGTTAATAAAGCAGAATACAGTATATATGTACCCATTAAAAGTTGTCACAAAGACTATTTAATTCTAAAATAGATTGCCTGAGCTGAGGAGTTCAAGTTCAACGCTGTAGTCAGCCATGATTGTGCCACTAGATTCCAGTCTGGGAAAGATCAACTCTGTCTCTAAGAAAAAAAAAAAAGAATATTTAATAACAAAAAAGGTACCTAAGCTCTGTTATACAAGATCCTGTTGGTGCTTTCCTGACAAGTCCTGGACATTCATTTCTGAACCTAGCTCTGTTCTGGAAGGCTGCACCCCCAGAACTCTCTGCCTGAGGCTTTCCTCTGGCCAGAGCTGCTAGAAGTCAGAGCCAGGGGATGCTCATCGGCTCCCAGGGCAATTAATGCCCCCACTCCCCAGCCCTCGCTTTCCTAATGGGCAAGGGATAGTTAAATACTGTAGCCTTCTCAGCCTTCCACAGGGACAATTTTGAGATGCTTTTTATATTCAAAATGTCCAAGACTTCCCCAGCAGGACTCAGCTCCTGTTGTAGCACAGTACCAAGTGGATTAATTTCATGCAATATATTGGCCTTCTTCCTGTGGTGATTTTTAAAAAAGCCTTTAAATTCTCCAGCCCTTTTCCCATGAAGTGGTAGGGTAGGTGTCCCCTCCTCCTGTGGGCTGCTAACAGCTTTGGGTGAAAGAGCATGGCAGAAGCGATACTGTATGACTTCCAAGGCTAGACCATAAAAAGCTATCAGCTTCTGTCTGCTTCTCTTAGGCACTTACTCTTGGGCAAACTGGTCCCAGAGTAAGAAGTCTGCCTGAACATGCTGTGCTGGGGAGCTCACGTGCAGAGGCTCCTGCTGGCGTCAGGCTGGGGGGCCAGCCGTGCAAGCGGCCATCTTGAACATCCAGCCCAGCAGAGACTTCGGATGCCTGTAGTCCCAGTGGATATCTCACAGCTGAGTCCTTCCTGGATGCCAGGCACCCAAAATCTAATACAAAACACCAGAGGGGCAGTCTTATACCATAGGAGTAATTTGTTACACAGCAGTCGTGACAATATTTCCTTTCTCTTTCCTATTTTCTTAGTTGCATTTCTTGGAACAGCCTTAAAGATAAATTATATGCTCTTGAATTTTTTTTTTAATTGCAGATTAACGAGGGTACAAATGATTAGGTTACAAAGTTTGCGTTTGTTAAGTAAGGTCCCTGTTGTAGTTGTGGCCCACACCCAGGAGGTGTGCCATACACCCTTACATTGTGCCTGTTAGGTGGGAGCACAGTGATCCCCGTTCCCTCTCCCTCCTTCTTCTTCCCCTTTCCCCAGCTTGAATTGAACTGAGTTTTTCTCTTATGTGGGCATGTATTAGTCTGTCTACTGGTTTCATAATGGTGTTGAGTGCATTGGATACATGTTGAGTGCATTTTCTTTTGAAGCTTTATTTCAGAATTTATTCCTAGAGAACTCAAACCAAGAAAAACTATGTTACAAAATAATAATTATGATATGATCTTACCCTGAAAAAAATACTAGAGACAAAAGTAGAAATATATAAAAATGTTAATCCAGTTGATCTTTAAGTGGGGAGATGGAGGCTGATTTTTTTTTGTTTTTTTAAAGACAGAGTCTCTCTTGGTCACCCTCGGTAGAGTGCTGCAGCATCACAGCTCACAGCAACCTTCAGGTCTTGGGCTTAGGTCTTGGGCTTAGGCTGCTGTGTGCACCCCCAGAACTCTGCCTGAGGCTTTCCTCTGGCCAGAGCTGCTAGGAGTCAGAGCCAGGGGCTGCTCATCGGCTCCCAGGGCGATTCTCTTGCCGCAGCCTCCTGAGTAGCTGGGACTACAGTTGCGCGCTATAACGCCTGGCTATTTTTTTGTTTGGCTGGTATATGGGGGCAGCCCCCTACCACTGAGACACAGATGTGTCCCAGGGAGGCTGATTTTTCATTTTTTTGTACGTTTTTTAAAAGTTCTAAAATATGTATTACTTTTATCAGAAAAATCTGTTTTATAAAACAAGATAAAATGAGTAATGTATTATGAAATGATTTTTCCATGAAATTTAAAACTTAGTAGTTTTCATACTTTTTCATAAAGTAAAATTTGTACTAATTTTGTCTTTTAAGGTTATGAGCCCTACCTTGGACAGAGCAATTCCCGTGTCATATGACACACACTCATAGCAGATTGGACCAGGGGCACCCTTATCTAAGTCTAGAAGAACTAATCCATAATCTGGTGAAAATCCCATCATCTTTTCTCTAGAATTTGAGGAAATGCAATGCCAGTGGTCACATGACCCTGAAAATAGGCTACGTAAGGGCCACTAGAGTCAGGAGCAGAGTTGGTCCCGGGCAGGGTAACAGCACATACAAGTTATGTAGAGGAGCAGAAGCCACCAGAAATAGAGGACACTGGTCTGTCACAGAGAATGGGGCACATGCAAAGAGAAAAATAAGCACACTTCTGTGCCTGTGTTTGGGTGTCTGCATGTGTGTGTGCATTCAGGGAGAGAGACAGAAAGACAGATGACTTTCCAGCTCCCATCAGGTTCAGCTGTCCTACATTAACCTGAGAATCTCTCACATCTCTTCACAATCTCCTTTTACTTGACTTTGTTTGAAAGGCTTCTGTTCTTGATAACCAGTAGAATCTGATCTGAACTAGTTCATTTCCCATGACTGAAAAGCTGAGATAATACTAAGGCTATTAATATTAACCCTAATGCTGAAAAACAAGGAAGTCCTATTCATATCCCCATTCCACACATGAAGCGACTCAGGCAGGATGCGTGGCTCGCCCAGGGTCCCGCAACTGGCAAGGGCAAGATTGGAGTCAGGGGCAGTCAGAGGCGAGGCGCTTAACCTCAAACTGGGTCCATCCCAAATTCCTATGATTCCTCAGACTCTAGGGTGGGGACCTGAGGCTGTGTGTCTTCTTTTGGATGACTCAGTACCGGGTGCTGAGCAGATTAAGTGTCAAGGCCCCCACACTGCCCAGCTGTTCAAGGCTGCATTGAGATAACTAACATGTGCAAAAACAGCAACAGCCTGCACTTCATCTCCCTCCCTCCCGACACTGACATTTTCTCAATAGTGTTTATTCATTTTCTACCCATAATCTGACTAGCAAACACAAGATAACTCAGAAACACTGAGAATAAGAGAGTACTACAAACTGTAAAATCCCCGAGGCTGAGAGAAAGGCAGAGGAAAGGGAAGAGAAGGAGGCAGCTAGCCTCAGGTGGGCTACAGGGGGATTGCAGCCCCAGTGAGAGGGGGCAGGTGGGGTGCATCAGCTCGCATTCTCACCTACGACCTTTCCCACAGGCCTGTGAAGTGACTATCATTACATTTATTTTATTTTTAAAAATCTTGCTGGAACCCAAGCATGATGGCTCACGTCTGTAATCCTAGCACTTTGGGAGGCTGAGACAGGTGGATTGCTTCAGCTCAGGAGTTCAGAGATCAGCCTGAGCAAGAGCAAGACCCCAGCTCTTAAAAAAAAAAAAAATCTTGCCTGAGTGTTGAATGAAATCAGGGTAAAGGAAGAATGTGCAGAGTGCATACTTGTTTTACGCATATCCCAGTACAGCAAGGGGAGAAGTGGACTATTAGGAAGACAACCTTCTTTACTTTCATAGTAAGGGCATCATTTTAGGAAAAATAGGGCTCAGAGAGGGCAAATGATTTCCTGGAGGACACATAGCCAAGAAAGGAAAAGCTTAGATTCTAAATCCACACATTTTCCATTTCAGGATCTTATCTGGTTAGTCCAGGACAGGCTTTGATCATTCTCTACCTCCTAACCCTCCAATTAACAGCACTGTGAGCTGGGGTAGCAAATCTGACCTTCACAGTATTAAACCCTAGTTTATTTTTAGTATGAGCCTCAAATTAGGCCATCTAGTGACCAATGGCTTCATTCACTCACAGTAAAGGCTAGTTATATCAATTTCTTACATAGACATATTTACTGAGCTTAATTGCTATGAATTTTAAAATGTGTAAATTGAGAGCCACACTATCCAAACCACATGTTAACAGAGCGTCCCTGTTCATGACTTGCTTCTCAAACCCATCACCATGTTCTGATTCTTATAGACACACACACAGCAAACAAGAAAGGTCGGAGAAGGCAAGCAAGTCCATAAACTCATTTCTGATAGTGTCTATTCTATAACTAGTTGGAATAGCTCATTTTTTCCAGAGTCGCCATAATATTTGGGGAGCTATATATTTTATTTTGCAAGTAGCAGAAATAGATTCTGGAAAATACGTTACATCAAAGGGTCAAGAGAGATTTTCCTCCGAGATTTATAAGGAGGGCTAGGTAATCCACGTAACTAACAAGTCTGGCATTTTTCTAGACTAAATGAGGCCAGTCATTTGTAAAGATATTTCATTTCATACTCCAGCAACTCCCTGGGCCTTTAAAAATGCAGCACACGGCCACAAGTGAACACTCGTGCAGGAGTGCCTCTCTTTTAATCCAGCCTGAAAGTCAGCCCTGAAAGCGTTCATTTAACAAGGGACATCAGTGGCTCACGAATGTTCAGGAAAAGAAGAGAGCCTGCTGACACGAGCAGGAAAAAGAGCAAATGCAAAAAGAGCCTTTCTGATTTTTTGGCAAACAGAGACAATGAAGGGAAAAGACAGGCTTGAGGAACTGGGGTGGGGTGGGGGAGTCACCAGCCCCTGAGAATATGGTTTCCGTACTTCCGGAGCTGAAATCTGCTTTAAGACCACAGAATCTCTGAAGTTCTCTGATATCTACGGCCAGCCTAGACCACATAAGGACAACTTTAGGAGCCATGTTTGGGGCCTTAGGAAACATGATGCCCCACCCCTGAAACATCAAGACTGATAGCACAGAGAAGTTTCCTGGGAATGAGAAATTATGTGGAATAGTGGGAAAAGCATGAATTTAGCTCCAGAGATCCTTACATGGAGATCCCGACTGTGCAATTTACCAGCTCTGCAGTGACAGGTAGGTCACTTGAGCTTGCTGAGCCTGTCTTCATCTGCAAAGTTCACTCAGCAAACACCTCACATCCACCTTGTGCCCTCTGAGCTATTATAGGTGCTGGGAATAGAACCCTGCTCTCCTGGTGAATCCCCTTGGATCTCGAATCCTCCCTGAGAAGTTGCCCTAACGAACCCATGTGAGGGGGTGGCTCCTGGCAGGGAGTTTATGGAGACCCACGGGACTGAAGCGTGTAGTTTCCAGGCAGTGGCAAGGGGAGCTTGGTGAGGAATGTGGCTGGAGTATGAGATGGGCCTGGTCATGGAAGTCAAGCCAAAAGTTTAGATTTTATCCTCGAGTTTAGAAAGGGCTGTTGGCAGTTGTGTAGAGAGGTGACTTGGAGGTAAGGGAGACAAAATCAGGAGACTGTTGCCAAAGTCCAAGTGAGATGACATGAGGAGCCAGCCAAGGTAAGGAAGTGTAGGGTGAAGAGGCGTGAAAACCAGAGGCTCATCCTGCAGTGTGTCGGAACCGGCAGACTGAGACATACCTCTGGGTCCGTCTGGGCTCACTGAGTGGAGGGCGGGTTATTCCACAGTACAGAGCAGATCTCAGTGACCATGGGTCACCGGATCACGGGCCAGACATGCCCAAAGGGAGAGAACATATGTCTTTTGAAGGGCACAGCTGTGCTCAGCTCCAGCTGATCATTAATGGTTACTAGTGATTGTCTATTGCCAGTTAACACAAACTTACTGCCTTAAAAAAACATATTTTCTCACAGTTTTTGTGAGCTGGGAATCTAGACATGGTTTACCTGGGTCCTCTGCTCTGCAGTCAAGGTGGCAGCTGAGTCTCGGACCTTGGCGGAGGGTCCACTTCCAGACTCACTTCAATGGTTGCTGGCAGGCCTTGGGTGTTTGCCACGTGGGCCTCTCCTTAGGGCAGCTGGCTTCCCTCCAAGTGAAGAGGAAAGAAAGAGCAAGATGGAAGTCAGCTTTTTGTAACCTAATCTCGGAAGTGACATCCTGTCATTGTTCATCAGTAATGAGTCACCAGGTTCAGCCCACACTCAAGGAAAGGAGATTTTTGACCAGGAGGCTGAGACCACAGGGGACCCTCTTAGTGACTGCATGACAATATTTTTCTTTAGGAATACTATTCAGTATTCCTGTCTGATTTTTCAAGAAAAGTTAGAAATTCAAATTCATAAGTGAACTCTTCCAATTTTAAAGTACAGATCCTTAATCCTAATAAGTTTTTATATGCTATTGGTCAAATAAAACATCTCTCTCAAACATGATCCAGGGGACATTAGGAACCCCCTGGTATAAGGACCATGGTGGAAGGGGCTGGATTGGAAGGGAGGGAGCAGAGGTGTAGATGTTACTCTTGTCCTTTTATTTGAGGATGGGGTGGAGGTGAGAAGAACCAAGTCATTGCTATAATCATGAGAATTTGAGAAGTACAAATGCCAATCATTTGATTGAGGTGACTATATTCACATAAATTCTACAGTCATATTGGTAAAGATGACTTGATTTTATTAAAGATAAGTCTTTGATCACAGATCTAACAGTGGTACATCTGTATGAAATGAGACACTTTGACATCTATAGCGCTGATTTCAATTGCACAGGTGGTTTTCTGCACCCTAATAGAACAGAAAGACAATTGAGCATTCCTAGATAGGAGAGAATGTTCTCACACCCAGGAAAACAGTTTCTTCCTTTGAAAAAAACATGATAAAGCACAGAAAATGACTGACAGAATCAGCACTTCCCAAATGTCAGAAGAGCTGTTTTAGCTGCACTCTGGCCTGTGTTAGCGGAGATTAGGATAGTTTTCAGACAAGGCTTGAATATACCTTAGCATTAGCTAACTCGGGAGGAATTTGCTGGTAAAATAATCCTGCTCTTGGAGTGTGTCAAAGGGCTACGATGCAGCTCGAGCTTTTCATAAATAAATACCTCGGTGAAGCCAAATTTATACATATTCACTAAAAATTTTAGTAAGCAGGAAAACTTCTTAGTGAAAAACCTTTTTTGCTTTTTCATTCAATACTTTATAGAGTACACACAAGTCTAGGGTGCTGGAGATATGTGAGAAAGACAGCCAAGGTCACTGTGCCCCAGTGCCTTGCAGACCAGAGGACAAGACAGACATTGATCTGGTATCACTGAAAAACTCTGATGCACATTTTGCTGGAGAAAGTAGGAGTCCTCCAGGAGCCACCACCCAAGGTGACCTGGCTCAAGCCACAGACCAAAATGCAAGTAAGAGTGTGCCAGTTGAAGGTAGAGGGGTGGGGGGATGCTTTGGGCTGTTTCTATTTAAGCGATGCTATAGGAAATATTTTATTCTTTACATATTTCACATTCAGCATTGAATTTTCTGTTCACCATTCAATTATTAGAGTACATCCTAAAACAAAAAGGTCAGCTCGCATTTATAGTAGAAACTAAGCATTTTTTCAGAACATTAATAATAGTGGGTTCTTTTCTCCAAAAGGCAAATCTTATATTCTTAACTTCTTTGGTCGCATGGAAAGAGAAATGTAAAGGCAAAAGACAAGCACACATCATGCGTGTGGTGGCGGAGAAACTTGGCACATTGCTGGTGGAGTGTAAAATGGTACAGCCACTTTGGAAAACAGCCTGGAAATTTCTCAAACAGTTAAGTATGGAGTTACCACAAGACCCAGCAATTTCACTCCTATGTGTAAACATGAGAGAAATAGAAAGATATGACCACACAAAAACTTGTACATGAATGGTTATTCATAATATTCACCATCACCAAAAGGCAACAACAACTCAACTGTCCGTCAGCCAATGAATGGACAAGCAGAAGTTGGTCTGTCCACACAATGGACTATGATTTGGCCATAAAAACTGAAATATATTCATCATATGTTATTGCAGGGATGAACCTTGCTAAATGAACATTGTGTTAAGTGAAATAAGTCAGTCACAAAGATGACATATTGCACGATTCCATGCTTATAAAATATCTAGAATAACAAATCTATAGGTACAGAAAGTAGATTCCTGTTTGCTTAGGGCTGGGGAAGAATTGGAGAATAAGAGGGCCCTAGCTATAGGGTATAAGATTTCTTTTTGAGGTGACTAAAATGCTCTAAAATTGTGATGGTGATTGTACATGTCTGTGAATACAATAAAAACCATTGCACTGATCATCTTTGATCTGGTGGAGTAGTTACATGAGCAAAGTTCACCCTCCCGAGTTGAAAAAATTTATGGACAAGAAGTTATCGTTGAAATTAAATGGTGGGGACGTGTCCAAGGAATATGGCAGAGATTGGATCCCTTTATGGATCTTGTGACAGATGAATGTGTGGAGATGGCAAGCAGTGGGCAACAGTATAATATTGGAATGGTGGTAATACGAGGAAATAGCATCATCATGTTAGAAGCCTTGGAACAAGTATAAATGATGGCTGTTCAGCAGGCATGTCCCCTCTCCAATGAACCTGTTTTACTATGACATCAAAATTAGATCTTGTACATTTTCATATCCAACTTTTTGTTAAATTTTTCTAATAGTAAAAAAAAAAAAGCATTGAACTATATACTTTCAATGGGTGATTTTTATGGTATGTGAACTTCTCAATGAAGCTGGTAAAAAAGAGAAGGGAAGAGAAAGGGAGGGCAGGGGAGGGAAGGGGAGAAGGAGCACATGACAGGCACCTGTTCCTACCAGACATTAGAGCTAATGGATTTGGGGTGTGGGGTTTGGTTCCTGATGCCAAAGCACATCCCTGCTCTTCCCAGTGAAGTTTCTTTAGTCTTTATGGTTTCTTTTCTTTCTATTAACCATTTTCTTCTTCCTCAATAAATATCAGTAAAACTTACCTGTTTTTTAAAAATCTTTGTTTACCAGTCTCTGGTAAATTAGATGTAAAATATCTTTAATTTGGTTTGGAGTTGTGATGTCTTATCCTTCTATACTAGAACTAGGACCTTCATTTTCAAATTGCTACTACTGTTTTTAACCATCCCCACGTACTTGCATTTCAGCCTTTCCCCCATGGCTTTAAGCTTGCTGCTTCTCCATTAATCTACGGGACTCAGCCTCATGGAGTGGCTGATAACTAGGGCTGCTGATGAGTTATCAGCCATGAGTCCATTAGCTCAGCTCTCCAGGGGCCCAGGGAAGGGTCTGAGGTTAGACATTGCTGGTCTGAGAATCCCAACTGAGTCCATGACAGCAAACATTTTAGATGTTAGAAAAGCTGTTGGGTGAAAATTAATGTGATGTTTATACATAAACATGATCTAAGAGTTACGAGTAAAAAGAAAAATTAAAACTTATAAAACAACACAATCATTTGACCAGGCAATCCTGTTCCCCCATTTAATATGATAAAATTAACATTTTTACATCTGGCTTATTTAAGCAACTTGGCAAGTAACCACAAGTTAGAGAATTCCAAATGTCCCAAATGTTTGGTTTTATAATATATCCTATTTGTGGCCACAAATTTACCTTTCTATTAATGTAACACATAGTTTAATATTAGGTCATTTGCATTGTATAAACACACGTGAGATTGGTGGTGGGAAGTCAGCCAAGAGTAGGCAAGGAGTTCATGGGAAAATCTACTTACTTTCAAAATGTGCGGGAGCTAATTTGCAAAGAGAATAACCCACATGTGGATTATTGAGGGTTAGCTGTGTAATCCCCAAAGAGCGAAACACTGGTTAATGATTCCTATTGAGAGAGAGCAATGTACTGCCTATTTCTGTGTTTCAGGGATTTTACATATATTATCTCAAATTCTTGCTATAAATGTATAAGGTAAGCATTATTACCCACATTTTCTACATGAGGAAAACTGAGGCCCAGAGAAGCTAAGTGATATACCTAAGGCCATAGAGAAATTATTGATGGAGCCAAAACTTTAAATTTGGGTTTATGTCCCACATAACATTGTCTCTTTTGTTCATTCATTTATTCATCTATTCAGTCATTACCATAGTAAACAAAAAGCTGCCTAGATTGTAGAATAGTATCTGTTGCATAATAATTAACAAAGCATTTCAAAGGAAGAACAAGACAGAAGTTATGTCTTGATTGTAAATAGCTTTCATGGCAAAGTATAAAAGAAAGGATGACTTACCAGAGACTCTATAAAATACAATAGTTTTTTAAAATCAAGGCTCTCCAGTCAATAGGTGACAGTCTGCCAGAAGATCTGTTAGGTCTTGAAGTCAATTGTAGCCATGGCATTGCTCTCTCCCTGCACACTAAGCTGCCTTAGATGTTAGCACAAAAAAGAGCGGATTTTTCTTTGATATGTAAAGTTCAAAGGAACTTTGTTAGACTATGGGTTGAATAACAGCATGCAGGTGAAAAGAATTCTGGGCTGACTGGTAAATTGTGGCCTCCACCCAGATTGCAAATATTTGCACAAAATCAGGAAAGCACAACATGACAAAGTAGCAATGAAGGGAAATGGACTGCACAGGAATGTGGAGAGACTTTGATACCCTCTGGTTTTATTGTATATTCAGCAGTTTAAATCAAGCCAAGAAAAATAATAACCAAAGGATTAGTATTTTATCTCTGGGTCATATGTGCAGCTAGATAGCCACTCAACTCATACAAAATAAAACACTCTGAGTTCTCGAGGAGAAAGCGCTCACTGATGACTTTTATGATTATTATTAATATTAATTTTTTAAGAGAAAAGCCATTCCCATCCTCCTCACTCTTACACTACTGTGTTGGAAAACCTGATGCTCTGTGAGGTTAGGGATGGGGTTATTTCATAAAATGTCCCTTGCAGGAGAGTCAGAAGGAGCCTGGAAAGCTGCTGACCCCACACTCTGTTCTTGGCTGGAAAAATGTGGTAGACAGAATAAGGGCCCCTCAAAGATGTCCACTTTTGACATCCCAGAACCTATGAGTATGTTAGTTCATGCAGCAAAATGGACTTTGCAGAAGAGATTAAGTTAACACCTTGAGATGGGGTGGGTGGAATTATCCTGGGTTATCCAAGTGGCCCAATCTAATCACATGGAATCCTGAAAAGTGAAGGACCTTACTCAGCTGTGGTTAGAAAGAACTGTGACCACGGATGAAGGTTTATTTAGAGCAGTGATTTTCAACCATGCGCCATGGCACACTGGTGTGCTGTGAGAGGGTCTTAGATATGCCACAAAAAATTTTGAAGATCATGAATTATTTTCAGAAGAAGTTCAAAGCACAGTAAGTATATTCTTTTTTGTTACTCTTTTGTGTTGATTAACATAATCGGAAGTTTAACTATAGGTTCAAGTGTGCCATGAGATAAAAAAAGGTTGAAAAACACTGATTTAGAGAGATGTTACGTTGCTCATCTTAAAGATGGAGAAAAGGGGCTATGTGCCAAGGAATGTGGGCATCCCCTAGAAGCTGGGGAAGGCAAGGGAAGGAATTTACCCCTAGAGCCTAGAAAGGATGGTGTGTGCTTTTAGCCCAGTGAGATCCATGTCTGACTTCTGACACACAGAACTGTAAGATAATCCATTTGTGTTATTATAGCCACCACGTTTGTGGTCATTTCTTAAAACACCAAGGGAAAAATAATACAGGAAAGGACAAATCAAGGCAGTTAGATAACCTGGCCCTTTTTTCCAGCATGTCCTTCTACCTCGTTATTTATGATTAAACCAAGAAGGGCACTTCACTAAATTTCTACCTTCTTATACCAAAGTCAAAGCCTGTTAAATCTATTACTTTTACTGATCTATTAGATTGTTTTTGTTTTTATATTCATTTAAAAAAATGAATTGCATGTTAATATCTTTGAGATTATTTCTTCACCTTTCCTCTATCTGAAGACCTATAGGGCAACTTAATTATTAATCAACAAAGTGCTTCTTTTTTTAATAAAGAAGTCTCCCTTATAGCTAAGGGCTATTCTTACCTTAACACTCATGACTTAAGTTGGACCAAATAATACAAAACCAAAGAGCATTCAGTGGCCCCACAAACTTATACTGTCATTATTATCACTATGAAAAAAACAGCAAAACTTGAACATATTTAAGCTTATTATCACTGTTACTAAAAACAAACCTTGTGTACTTTCTATTTATTAACATTAAAGAAAAAGCATTTGGCCTGAGGCCCATGTGAAAATAAGGTACAAAATAATAACAACTCAAATTAACTTTCAGTGGTTATGTCCCCATGTCACAGACCTTTCTGGATTGAACAAAATCAAGTTCTGTGACTCTCTTAGTCAAATAAGTTAGGCTAACGTTGCCTTTGAAGATTTTCTATCCTTTACATTAGTACAAGAGTCATAAAAAATTACTTATCTTTTGCACTCCTAGCCCATTATTGACGTGCATACTACCACTTCCCAACTCTTCTGTCCCTCTGTCATTTGTCCACTTTCTCTCCCATTCATTATAGCCTATGCTTGTCCCAGAGAGATTTGTCTAAACTTTATTCACTGCTTCCAAAGTCTAAATGATCAAACATTAAATATATCAAGAACATACCGTGATGAAGCTTCAGATCATTCATTTAGCACCGTGAAAGGCAGGTTTACTATGAAGTGAGCAGAACTTAAGCTTGAGGCCTCTCTCATGAGAGGGGAGGGGTCCTGTCATGCATGGGAACCTTCCAAGACACTGAGAAGCATCCTGACACATTCACATACTACATCGATTTTTGTAACATTTTCAAAAGTAAAATACTTTGATTGTATCCATTATCCCTTTCCACTTTGATTTCCCATTTGTCACACTGCAGTCAAGTGGAATTACTGGGGACATGAGCATTTGGGGGATCTCATTACGGGAAGTTGAATTGGGGATACACTAAGTTTTGGTTTTAGTAGGATGTGTTTGTAAGGGTCACAGTCTCTTCCTACATAGCTAAGCTATTACAGGCCAACCTGGTATAAAAATGGCTTCTGGGTTCTTTTCCTCCCCTTGAGCCAACTCTCCAGGCACCATGTGGAAGGACCAGGGTCAGAGGCCACAGCAGGATAACAATGTGTCCTGCATCCCTCAGCACCGGAATATGTGGGGGAAAAGAGAAGTGAGATTTGCAACATGCAGAGCCAGAAGCAGTTCTGTGGAAACTTCCTCTAAGAAGCAAATGTGTGAAATTTGGAAGGAAAAGATTCAGTTCTTATTAATGCCAGATAGAAATACTCTCCTATAAGGAATATACTTGATGATACAGTATATATATTCCATTATTATAAACCCAAAATACATTAAGTCAGACAATTAAGTTCATGAACTCATCCTAGAAAAAGTGCTCCGTACCTCATGGCTGAACATCACTCTGGTCACCTTCAAAGTACTGCCCTGGGAAGCTGTGGACAGATGCCAGTGCCTTGTCCACACTTCAAAGTAATTTTGGAACTCTTTTTCTGGAATGGCCATCAGAGCTGTCCTTGTATGAGGTCTGACAATTAAGTTTGTGAATGCATCCTACAAAAAGTGCTTTGAAAAGCAGACTAGGCACTGGCACCTGTGCATAGCTTCCCAAGGGGAGGACTTTGAAGGTGACCATAGTGATATTTGGCAATAAGGTACGTAGCACTTTTTCTAGGACAAGTTTGCAAACTCATTTGAAATAGATTTTATTAGAACTCCTGTTTCTTGTGAACAATCCAGTAGCAGCAAGTACATCTATGTTTGAAGTTGCATGTTTTATATATCCCATTCATCAGTTATAAAACACAAATTTAGACCAACCATGCTAGAGGAAGAAAACATTATTTTCTTTCTACAGAAAGCCATGTTACAAAATTGGTGTCATATAAACAGGAGATCAAAGAATATGCAGCCAAAATATATAGAAAAAGTATTACAAAATGGTGTCACAGAATTAAAAGAGCAAACATGTATATTGCTAGATTTGTGGATAATTATTTGTAGTATTTGTCATCTTTCTAATATTTATAATTTATTTTCATTTCTTCGTATTCTATAATAATTAGATATTTACTTGTATATCTATAATTTTATATTATTTTTCTTGAAAATTAAACTTTAGGCCTCAAAAAAGCTACATTCATTCCTGCATCTACATCTAATCACTAATTAGCCAAATTTGGCGATTAATGGTGGAGGACTTTATTGTCCACTGAAGGTCTTTAGTTTGATTTTGCTTATTTTTTATGTCTAAGCCAGTGGGGAAATAAGAAAAAAACAACAAAACATTGTTGTACTTCTGACAGTGAGATTTATATCCTGAGCACAAGCATCAGCCAATAATTAGCACCCAAGTCCTTTTCTCAATCTCTGCTTTCTGGGGGACCCAAATTAAGAAACGTGGCCTGTTCTGTTTACTAGGGCTGACATCGTAAGTATGAGGGACTGAGTGCGATCAAGATGTTGGCAGGGCTGGTGCTTTCTGAGGGCTGTGAAGAAGAATCTGCTTGTTGTCCTCTTCCAGCTTCTGACAGCTGCTGGCGATCCCCAGGACTGGGTTTATAGCTGCACAGCCCCCATCTCTGCCTTCATCTTCACATGGCATTTTCCCTGTGTGCATGTCTCTCTGTCCAAATTTTCCCTTTTTCTAAGGACACCAGTTGTATTGGAGTCGGGCCCCCTTTAATGATTTCATCTTGTTTACATTGTTGAACAAGGTCACATTCTGAGGTGGTAGGAATTAAGACTTCAACAGGTCCTTTTGTGGGTGAATACAGTTCAGTCCTGAACAATGCCTTAATATTTTCTGCACTTTTTTCTTTTTTTTTTTATTATTATTATTTATTTTTATTTTTATTTTTATTTTTTTTTAAAGCAGGAACTCAACTTTATTGCGTCAAGCAGTTGCTTATATAGAGTGTGGGGAAGGGGCGGGGAAAGAAGGCGGGGGATGAGGTGCATGACAGGGTTGGGCCAATGGCATGGTACCATGTGGGCTGCATCAAGGTAGAGGCAGTTTCAGGCTGGGCCTTGCTGAGTCATTGCTACGTGGAAGTAGCTCGATGGATTTACTTCTAGTCAGGCTCAGGAAGTTGCACTAGGCCTCAGGCACATGGCAGGCCCAAAAATTCCCTCTTTTGTTTTTTGTATGGCGGATAAACATAGCCACTGTCTTAGGTTGCCTGCTCTTGCAGTTTCAGTCTTACCCGTCATGGGGATACAGACATCAATGGTTTGGTCCCTGTCTTAGGTTGACTGAACGCAGAGTGATCTTACCCATCTTTGGGTACTATGAATGTAATCCACCATGCAGCCTCTCCATATCATGTCTTAGGTTGTCCCAGCTTTGGGAGTCTTACCCATCATTGGTGCTATGGAGGGCGGTGAAGAATAATAGCTAGATTCTTGGTTAATGAGCCAGTGAAATTAGACCTCGACCTGATTTAACTGCCTCTAACCTTTTTTAAGGATACAGGACCCAAAGGTGAAGGGTAAATAAGGGTAGCAGGGGAAGAAGTTAGGGTAAAAAACATGTAGGCCCATCCACAGGGGATTTTCTAAAATTTCTTTTCTTCTCTTTCTAGAACTTCTTGGAGTGTTTTGATCTTGTTTTGAACGATCTCAGATCTGTTGGCATAAAAGTAGCACTTCTCCTGTAAAAATAAACAGATGCCTCCCTTTTTGGCAGTTAATATTAACTGATGATTTCATTTTAAAAATCCTATTGCCTCTTGCTTACTCATCCCACATAACCCATAATTAGTTATAAAATTCTTTTAAAATGTCAAAAAATAAATAAAATAAATAAAATAAATAAAAATCCTATTGTATACATGTCTTTTAATATAAGCCACTCCAAATTAATTTTTTCATCTGGTGTACATAATCATTACATGATAACTAGATGGCTAGAAAGACGTAAGTTAGAGATAGATGATAGGAGGGAGAGAGAGAGAAGATATAATAGACAAATAGAGATAGAGAGGCAACTCTTATAATGCCTACTGCTCATGATTGAATAATTCTTTTAAAAAAGGTAAGCAACTGGTATCTGTACTTTATTCATCCTTATATGGAGTTAACTTTTAAAAGTCAAGGGTGTTCATTGTTCCACAGAAATAAAGCATCAGAAACAGCCTTAATCTTTAAAAATCAAATGCCTTCTTGACATTTCCACTTGGAAGGTTCACAGACATCAAAAATTCAACATCCTCTATATAAACCTCTTGATTGTTTCCTATCTCATCCTGATCTTCTTCATCTAAATGGCATCACATCCCTCCTCCAAGCTAGATAACTAAGAGTTTTTAATTCCACCCTCTTTCCCACTTCTACATTCAATCAGTTAATAAGACCTGTTATTTTATCCTTAAAATGTATGGTGAGCATTAATTTCCCTCCATCTTCTTTGACATTGCTCACATACGGCCATATCATTTCTTTCTGTTACAGACAGTATCCTTAACCTGTCTTCCTGTTTACAGTCTTATTTTTCCTCCAGTTCATTCTATTCACAGAAACAAACATTATCTTCTTAAAACATATGACGTCTAACAATTAAGTTTGCAAACATGCCACCATGCACTCATATTGGTGGCACAGCACCATACAAACACCTCAGTAAGGTTTCATAACTTTGGTATATCAGTGTCTTACAGCTGTATTTGTGTCCATGTATGGTGGTATCTTTTGGAGTGGTTGTTCATTAATGTTGTGTATTTTGGAGTGCTGTCACGAGAATGTCAGAGGCTGGGTTATAGCAATGAACAAACATTTAATTTAGCAAGAATGGAAGTGAGATGAGAGACATGTTAGTCCAGATTTATGGGGATGATGCCATGAAAAAAGGCAGTGTACAAATAGATTAAGTGTTTTGGGCAGGAAAGAGAAAGCTTCACTGATGAAGAGATGTCAGAGCAACCAGTAATGAGCAGAGCTGACAGAAACATTGCAAAAATTCATCAAACTGTGCATCAAAACAATTGGCTGACTATGAGAAGCAAAACACACCAAATAAACATTAATGAAGAAACAGGAAAACCTTAACTGAAAATCTTGGCCAACAACTCATGGCTCTTGCATCACAACAATGCACCAGTTCACAGGGCACTGTCTGTGAGGGAGTTTTTAGTGAGTAAACAAACAGCTGTATTGAAACATCCTTCCTAATCATCTAACCCAGCCCACAGTGACTTATTTATTTGCCTGAAGATAAAAGAAATATTGAAAGGAAAACATTTCGATGGCATTCAGGACATCAAGAGTAATGAAATAACAGCTTTGATAGCCATTCCTGAAAAAAGAGTTCCAAAGTTGCTTTGAAGAGTGAACTAGGCACTGGCATCTTGCACAGCTTCCTAAGGGGACTACTTCAAAAGTGACCATAGTAATATTTAGCAATGATGTATGTAGCACTTTTACTAGGATGAGTTTGTGAGCTTAATTGTCAGGCCTTGTAAATCAATTTTCATCACTTCCTTGCAACTCTGTACTAAGGCTTATAATCCTCTGCAGTGTGTGGCCCCTTCTGACTTTCCAGTCTCATTTCCTGCCCTTATATCTCTGATCGTTCTATTCTAGCCACTTTTTTGATACTTAACTCTCATACTTCCCCATGCATTTAGAAATAAATGTGCTTATACTGCTATTCATTGATGACTGAATTTTAGATATTATCTATCAACATCCTCTTATGAAAGATGAGGGCTCAGCTCTATTAGACTCCTTTCACTTCTTGTAAAGCATCACATGCATTCCTGCCTGAGTTCCTCTTTAGGTTCTGCTTCCTCTGTCAGGAATTCTCACTACCACCACACAGGTCCTTACATAGCAAGCTCCTCAATTTTTAGGTCTAAATTTAAAGGTCACCACCTCAAAAAGATCTTCCCTAAAAACTTAATTGAAGAAGTTTCTTTTCTTTGTGTCTTAGATCCTTGTTTGTATCCTTTACTACACTGAACACAGTTTGAAATGCTTCTATTTATATTGTCATCTAACTTTTTTTTCTATCACTCTGACTTGAATGTAAACTTGATGAAAAAGAGATCACATAATTCCATTTTCCATCACATCTTCTCCATGTAACACTGTGACTGCTGCGCATTGCAAGTGGTCAAATAAATATTTTGCAATACGTAAATAATTAAAAGCAATAAACTAAAACTGGAAAAGTTTTATTTTGACATCTCCCACTGCAAATATAAAACAAAAAATACAGTTAAAAATTTATATACTCTTTGCATTTATGAGGAGACAAGAGGTTATAAATATTTTATAGCGCTCATCCTAAGTCTGATTTAGTTTATATTTTAGTTGATTTAATAATATTCCTAAAAAGAACAAGAAATATTTTCCTGAGCCTAATTGGACATAGTAGCTAAAGAAATGATCTGAAAGAAGAGTTTTATTTTACATAGGAAAGCATTTCTTCAAAACCTTGAAAACTATATTCATTTGACAGTAAAGTTTTGAAGGTGGAAACACATACCAAACAAATAAATGAATTCCCAAGGAACAGGATCAAATTTGATTATTAACACTGTAATTTTTCTAAACAATGTCATGAAAAAATTCATTTTCCTTGGAGGGAACAGGCTCCCTTCGTGACAGACAATATGTTTGTGATGAGTTCTTAATGTCAATAACAAAAAATACAATGGCCCCGGCAACATGATCAAGAGGCATTTGTTAACATGACGGGTTGAGCATTAAGATCTTCTGTAAATGAAATTTCTGGCTAATGGTCCATTACTTACCACAACAACTTCTAAAGCGTGCTTGTTTTCTAAAGAAACAGCATGCATGCTTGACATCTTATTGCTTTTCATTCATGGATCAGATTCTGAAGGTCCCATGCAGCACTTTTAAGCAAGAACCTCCCACTGATTTCAAAGTCACCTTCTCACAAAGAAAAATTCCATGCAATAGTGGAGAAAGGACCCTGTAAAGGGGCAAGATAAAAACCTATGTTTATTCTCTATCTATTAGATAAGCCAAAGTAACATAGCACATGCTTTTCTCTGTATTTTTTGCCTTACTTTTTAAAATTTGTGTTGTGGATTAAATTAATACATGCACATCCTTTAAAAATCCAATAGTTCTATAAGTCTGATAACAGAAAATGGTGGCCCCTGCCCCTCTCCTCACATCGTAAATTTCTCTTTCCATAGAAAATGTTCATCTATCGAACTATTTCTTTTGGTATTTACCTCCATGATTGCAAATAACATACTTATAACGCTTTCTGTAAAATTTCCACTTTTATGTTTTCTCTAACCTTTCTACTGTGGAAGATAAAATTCATCACTCTTATACACTGTCTTACATACACACAACACACACACAAATATACACACTATCCATACCCCATCCTCATCATAGATTTATATAATCAATTTAGGTTAAGTCACTAGTCAAGCTTAAATTGTTAGGTCTATGTAACTACTACTCACTGCCAAGGGATGCAGTGATGCAGGGTGCTATGATTACCTTTTTATTTTTTACTTTTTTACAAATAACTAACCATGTAGTTACCTGTACATGTAGTTACAGTTACCTGTAACTAACCATGATTTTATTTTTTTAATTCAATTTATCAACAATATAGCTCACTGATTGAGTGTTAAGTTCTCTATCAGAGACATTAAAATCCTCTCAGCGGTGTCCAATAATCATATGTTTTCTTTCTCCTTCCTTCCTTCCTTCCTTCCTTCCGTCCCTCCCTCCCTCCCTCCCTCCCTCCCTCCCTCCCTTCTTTCTTTCTTTCTTTCTTTTTTTCTGGCTGTCATTCCTTTGGGAGCTTTCTATCTTCCTGCTTTGGTCTAGACTGTAGCTGTCTGAGCCTTCTGTGAGGTACCTATCCTAAAACTTCCCTTCACACCATTGTATGACTTACCTTCTTGTATCTCTTCTGTTAGATCCACTGTTTCCTGGATCCCACATGCTTTTATAACCTGATTTCACAACTAATTTCGGTGGAGCAGATCACCCAGAGTTTCCTGATAAGGGATACATGGGAGGTAGGTTCTTAAGACATTAAATATCTAAAAATGTCTTCATTCTGAGTATATATTTAACAGTAAATATTAATGCAGACTTTTAAGTTGAAAATAATACAAAATCAAAATACTGTTATTAAACTTTATTTTCCAACCCTTTTGTAAATACTTATGCCATGCTATAGTTAACACCTACTGTATTTTTTCTTTTTTGAGACAATCTCACTCTGTCACTCTGGGTACAGTACTGTGGCATCATAGCTCACAGCAACCTCAAACTCTTGGGCTCAAGCAATTCTCTTGTCTTAGCCTCCCAAGTAGCTGGAAATACAGGTGCTGGCCACAACACCCAGCTATTTTTAGAAATGGGGTCTCACTCTTGTTCAGGCTGGTCTGGAACTCCTGAGCTCAGATAATCCACCAGTTAGGACTTCCCAGAGTGCTAGGATTACAGGTGTGAGTCACCGTGCCTGGCCATAACCTACTGTATTTTCCCTATATAATGTATACCCACGTTTTTTGCCCAAACTTTTAGAAAAAAAAAAAATCTTTCATTTAATCTTTTAATTCAATTTTTTATTTGTTTTTGTTTAGGTACTTGCTTTTTATATTATAAAGGAATTTTAGCACTTTTTTAAAATTTCAGATTTATATAGGGTATGTATGAGTAGGTTACATTTTTTGCATTTATTAGGTAAAGTCCAAGTTGAAGGTTGAGCCGTTCACCCAGGAGGTTTGCTGTATACCCTTACATTGTACCAGATAGATGAGAGATTACCACATCCCCTCCCCTCTTTCTTGAATTTACATCTTTTTCTCTTGTGTGGCCATGTAGTTCATCTACTAGTTTCATATTAATATTGAGTACATTGGACACTTTTTTGCTTTTCCATTCTTATGATACTTTACTTGGAAGGATGTTCTTCTAATCTTTCCAGGTAAAAACAGAAGATGTGAAGGCTCCATCTTTCTTTATGGCTGAATAGTATTCCATGGTGTACTTATGCCACAGTTTTTTGTCCATTAATAGCATTTTTTGTTACATATTATGGCACACGACAAAGTTACACTTTTAATGCATAAGCATAAATAAAGGAATTAAAAAATGTTTATACCATTATGGCACACAAAGTTACACTTTTAATGCATAAGCATAAATAAAGGAATTAAAAAATGTTTATACCACTATGGAATTAGTACCCATGTATAATTTTTCCTGCAAAAATTTGGTGAAAAAAAGTGTACGGTATTACCCCCGGAATCTGAATGCCCCAGAACTGAAACAACTTGGAATACGAACAAAAACTTCGAGAAAATTTTGCCTGAAATCTGAACACTGCTTTGGAATCCAAACACCCAGAACATTGTTCATGTGTTTTTGTGCATACGTTTCCCCTGCGCTCCAGCCAACCATAGGCTTTGTTGTCCAGTTTGTTGTGGGAAGCTGTAGTAAAAGCATCTCATGTAATTTTTGCTGCTAATTTTATGCTTTGGGGCCTATTTTGTGTGTGTGTGTGTGTGTGTGTGTGTGTGTGTGTTTTATATAATAACACTGAGCATATTCACCATGGGTTGTAAAACACATACTTAGGAAAGTAAGAGTAAGAGGAAAGCTGTTAGAGCTACAATTGAAGTTAAGACTTATCTTATTGCTAAGCAAGAAAGCAGTACACGTGTGGCTGATCTCACTACTATGTTTGGAATGATTAAATGGACTGTTTATACGATTTTGAAAAATAAACAAGCTGTCAAAGCAGCTGATGTGGCAAAAGGAGTTATGATGTTGACCTTTAGGAGATCACAAGTATGGAAGAGATGGAAAAACTCCTCTTAGTTTGGATTAATGAAAAACAGCTGGCTGGTGATGGGATTTCTGAGACGATAATTTATGAGAAAGTTAAGGTCGTCCATGATGATTCAGTAACAGGCATGCCTGATACTAGCGCTCAAAAGGAGGATTCTATTTTTTTTTTTTTTTTTCAAAAGGATTCTAAAGCCAGTAAGGGGTGGTTCAATAACTTTAAGAAAAGGACTGGGATCCATGGTGTTTCACATGGAGAGGCTGCCGGTTCTAATTTGTAAGCAGCAGAGAAATTTGCAAAGGACTTTAAGGACTTTGTGTGAACAGTGAGGGGTATATTTCAAACAAAGTGTTCAGTTTGTATATTTCAAACAAATAGTTCAGTTTCTATTATTTTAAAGGGGGAAAAATTATCTTGGAACTCAAATGATTTGGAACTTGAACAGGGTTCTTGGAGGGATTAAGTTTGGATTCTAAGGTATCAGGCCTTTATATTTTTAAGGTTTTATATTTTTCATTTATTAATTTACATTTTTATTCAAATATTATTATTTGTCAATATTTTATCTTAAAATCTAGTGCATTTACTGTTAAAATCATTTTGAAAATTCGAGTTTGTGGGACCCAGGAGTGGATTAATTCTATTTCTATTATTTTAAAGGGGAAAAATTATCTTGGAACTCAAATGATTTGGAACTTGAACAGGGTTCTTGAATGGATTAAGTTCGAATTCTAAGGCATCACTGTACGTTATAGATGGCAGAGCTATCTTTCTTATAATCTCCTGTTTCGTATTTGTAGAATCCATTTCTCATTTCATGAATACAATATAATAATTACTTCCTCTTTACTGAAACCACAATTTCAAATTGAGAAGTCAGATGGTATCTACTACATTACTTCTGGTAGGAACTAATAATTATCAAGAAGTTATGTGCCAAGAACTCTTTTAAACACTTGATATGTATTAATCCATGTATATGTCCTTATAATAATCCTATGAAGTATTATTATTACATTTATTTTAAGTATGAAGAAAATGAGAAAGAGTGAAAATTAATTCAAGTGGCACATCCCTGGTCATGCAACTAGCTAGCTAAGTGGCATAGCTGGGATTCAAACCAGAGAAGTTTATAACTCAAAAGGCTATATTCTGACCCTTTTAATCACTATGCTATCCTCTCATTCAATAGCTTTTTAAAAACATTTTATTAGGATACTATGGCTAGGTTTTGTTTTTCTTTCTGTTCCTTGTGTCACTTTTTTTCTCTCATTTCCTTTTCTGGTTTAATCTCTGCTTTTCATATTGGAGCTTTTCCTCAAATCTCAGTTCCTGATTATTCATTCCTATTTAAGTTTTAAATATAAAAATGTTGATGATGGCTGTATGCACTGTATCAGGGCCCATCAAATAGTGTACTTCACTGTACACAGATATAAGGCCAGAGCTATTTTATTGGGGGTCTTTAAACTGTCATCTGTAGGCCTTTGTTCTCAGGATGGGCAATTTATCTAGAGAAGAATCTTTCTAAATCCTGCCCAGGAGTATTTAAACTGGACTTCTAGCTTTCCTAGAGTTAAATTACAGAAAGGTCTGGAGATCTCATGATTTGTTATAGAAGATTCTTCCTTAATCCTTCTGTTTTCAGTAGGGCATCGCTATCCTCAACTGTATCTGGATTCCCTAAATCCAGGTCCCTGTAGTTAAAATTCTTTAAAGACTGAATCTCTAATTTTCTGCCTAGGGAGGTGTGTGCATGAGGAGGAAAGTGCATGGTCCAAGAATGGGATTTGGCAGCTAATATCCTTCCTTCTTAAATACACTTTCAACACAATCCTCTTGACATATGCCTTACAGAGATATAAGGTTCCTCAATTTCTACCGTTTCCTAGATTCTGAGCTTTGTGTTACTTTTTTATGAATTAACTCTGCTTCCCACCATAATCTCTGTCCCACCCTGCCCCCAGACTTAGGTTTCACCTTTCCCCTTTTTGAAATGACTTACCACTCATTTATCTGCTTTAAAACTTTTAAAATTGTGTTAACATCCCTTCTATTCTGCTATTCCCTTTTTTCCCTGCAGATTTATGTCTTCTTATCCTATTAATGGGTTTTAGAAGGGAGCAGAGATTAATGCATGTTCAATCTACCATGTTTAACGAGAAGATGGCATTGACTTTCTTGATAGATCAAGGATATACTGTAGACAAAATCATTTCATGCCTCACTACCATTCTGAAATGAAGTTGTCAATTATTGTGTGAGCTCAGCTGGTACTAATGATGGCAAAGTTGTTAGTTAAAAATCTTTGTAAGGATCAATTATCTCTGCCCTGTTTTTAGATCACAATTGTACCTTAACCTTCATAAATGTGCTCTGGGGTCTGTAGCAGGATCAGGGTAAAGGACTACATATAATCTTTTTTACTTCCATCCTGTGGACTAGGGTAAATTATTCACAAATGTTTCATATAAGAAATAGGTATATTCTAGTCCTTATCTTAAATATTGTTATTGTTATTAAATTTTAAGCCTTTTTAATTTAATGAAGGCAAAAAATGGAAACCTAATAAACACATGTATATCTAAAAATTTAAAAAAGTAAAAAAAAAAAAATAGTATAATGCCAATTACTAAACAGGTATCATATGCTTTAACAACAGCCTGAGATTGCTCTTGTCTTAACACCATTCTCAAGAACTCCATTTCCCTGAATTTGCCAGGTCCTAGGAACAATCTGAAAATACATACAATCATCTAAACATTTATTTCACAGTTCCCCTTTTTTGTGTGTTTTGGGAGCTATGGCTAAATGTTCAAATGTTCAGCAGACGGCAGAAAGGCAGACACTGAGGTAGTATTAGTCTAGTTAGGGGCAGAACTGCCTGTTTCCTTATTGTTCTTCCTTCTGAGTCAGAAGGGTTATGTGGAAATAATATAGGACTGAGTTGGAAGAGTATTGGATCCATTTAAAGCTTTGATTTGACATGCACTATAACAGATAATAATGCATCTCTTTAAAAAACTGTTTTCAGTTGCCATGACCAGAAATAGGATGTAGAATCATCTAGTTAGCAATATTGTTTTGAGTGTTGATGCTACATTCTTTGGTGCTCCACGCTCTGCTCACTGCTTTTCATCTACACTGATTTTGCTGCTTAAGTAATTTTGATATAATTAAAAAGCAATAATGTTTAAATCTTCTAAGCTGAATGTACTTCAACAATGCTTCCATGCAATTCACCTGTTGTTTAATTAAAACAAAACAAATGTCTCATTATAGCTAATTAAAATGCTTTTTGAAGGCAGGTAATTTACATAGCAATTATTTCTCTAGTAACGGTTTGACAAGAATCTCCGTTAGTATGCAGTCTTTATAAAAAAAAAAAAAAAAAGAGTAGGATATATAAATGAATTTTAAAATTGTTTTTACAGATGTCATTGGAATTTCACTTTGATTATCCTTAGCCATTCTTGAAGCTACTCTCGAAAGTCAGTTTAAATCTCCAAATTGCCAAATTTGATAGTACTGCCTTGGTCTTCACATTAACATTGCTGGTTGCCTTTATTCTTAAAATTCTCTTTTCATGCCTTCCCATGATGTTCCATTCTTCATATTTTATTTTTACCAGTCTGATCAGTATGCCATGGGAATCTTCTCTTTCCACACACCTCTTTCATGTAAATTTTTCTAAACTCGCTCTTTCTTATCTCAAAGTTTAAGTTCAAGCCTATTTTATCTTACACTTAGAATATTGTGTTAAACTCTTATCTAGCTTTCTGCCATCAGTTACACCCTAAATATTATCACAATGACTTGCCTAAAATATAAACCTACTCATATCATACTTCTACTCAGAATCCTTCAACAGGCTTTCTATCACTTATAATATAAAATCCATGTTTCTCAGTATTCTATACAATGATTCCAGCACACATACCCCAGTTTTATCTAATACTGGTATGCCCTATTGTCCTTAGCTACTCAATCCAAGGATCCATCGCTCAAAGATGCTACTCACTCTCTTAACTTTACGTTTTTGCTTACATTGTCTCTTCTACCCATAATCCCTTTCTGTTTCCCTTTGCACGCACTTTTCAATCTTTTTTTTTTTTTTTTTTTTTTTTGAGATAGAGCTGCACTTTGTCACCCTTGGTAGAGTGCTGTGGCGTCACAGCTCACAGAAACCTCAAACTCTTGGGCTTAAGTGATTCTCTTGCTTCAGCCTCCCCAGTAACTGGGACTACAGGCGCCCTCCACAACGTCCAACTATTTTTAGAGATGAAGTCTTGCTCTGGCTCAGGCTGGTCTTGAACTCTTGAGCTCAGGTGATCCACTCATCTCGGCCTCCCAGAGTGCTAAGATTACAGGCCTGAGCCACCATGGCCAGCCTAAATCTTTTAATTATCTTATTCAAATCACTCTATTTTAGGAGGATCTCCTGAAGTCAAAGTTTATCTCCATCACCCTTTATGCATTCCCTTCACATTTTATAATAAATGAATTAAGAGAGAAAAAATATAATGAGCCTTAGATTTCATACATGCCACTATTTTAAAGACAGTTTTTGGAGATGTAATTCACATGCCATACAATTCACCCAATTTAAAGTACAAAATTCAGTGTTTTTTAGTATATTGAAAGGTTTGTGCCACCATCAACACAATAAATTTTAGAACATTTCTGTCACTTCAGAAAGAGACACTCTATTGGGGAGGCGCCTGTGGCTCAAAGGAGTAGGGCGCTGGCTCCATATGCTGGAGGTGGAGGATTCAAACCTAGCCCCAGACAAAAACTGAAATAATAATAATAATAATAATAATAATAATAATAAAACAGAGGCACTCTATCCATTAACAGCCATTCCTTATTGTTACCCAATCCCCACAGCCCTAAGCAACCAATAATCTAAATTTCATCTGTGTCAGACTCTTCTGGATATGACATGTAAATAAAATCATAAAATATATGGCCATTTGTGTCTGACTTCTTTCACTTACCATATTGTTTTCAAGGTTCATCCATATGGTATTGTGTATCACAACGTCATTATTTTTATGGACAAATAGTATTTCATTATATAGACATATCACGTTTTATTTATCCATTCACTGGTTTACAGAGACATGTGTATTTCTACCTTTTGGCTATTATGAACAATGCTATTATGAACATTCATATACAACTACCAGTATTTGTAAGATTAGATGTTTTCAGTTCTCTTGGGTATGTGTCTATGAGTGGAACCGGGCTTCATAATGTAACAGTATATAACCTTTTGAGAAGCTACCAGACTTTTCTCCAAAGCACTACATCAATTTATATTACCAGCAGTTAGTGTACCAGATTCCAATATTGAAAGTGTCTATATTAAATGTACAGCCATAAGGTATAAATAGCAATTTTTAATTTTTACAACTGTATAAATAGAGTCAGAAGTTAGACAGCTGCCACTTACTTCCTTTGCTGCTGTACCTAGTCACTGTTAGTGATATTATCTTCCCTGATAGGCATGAGTTTTGTGACTTCTCCCTATTTCTATAGATAACATTGCTGTTGTAAATGCCAACACTTGTGATTCTATAAATAACACTGATACTGGAATTTCTTCCACAATAAATCCTTGGTCTCAGGGATTCGAAGAATGAACCCACAGACCACAGATCAGTGTTAAGACATGATTTTATTAGACAGAAAAGAATACAGGCTCTGTGCCTATAGCTCAGCAGCTAGGGTGCCAGCCACATGCACCAAAACTGGTGGGTTCGAACTCAGCCTGAGCCTGCCAAACAACAAGGACAATTACAACAAAAAATAGCCAGGCATTGTGGCAGGTGCCTGTAGTCCCAGCTACTTGGGAGGCTGAGGCAAGAGAATCGCTGAAGCCCAATAGTTTGAGGTTGCTGTGAGCTGTGACGCCATAGCACTCGACCAAGGGTGACATAGTGAGACTCTGTCTCAAAAAAAGAAAAAAAGTAAGGAATGCAAAAGCAGTAAAAAGCACCAGAGCCTTTGGCAAAAGGGAAGACCCAAGTCGAAAATCTCTCTCTGAGCAGTGTCTGTGCCTCAGTGAGTAGGGTGCCGGCCCCATATACTGAGGGTACTGGGTTCAAACCTGACCCGGCCAAACTGCAACAACAACAACAACAACAACAACAGCAAAAATAGCCAGGTTTTGTGGCGGGTGCCTATAGTTCCAGCTACTTGGGAAGCTGAGGCAAGAGAATCGCCTAAGCCCAAGAGCTGGAGGTTGCTGTGAGCTGTGATGCCAGAACACTCTACCAAGGGTGACAAAGTGAGACTCTGTCTCTAAAAATAAAAAAAAGAAAAAAAGAAAATCTCTCTCATGGGCCCTTTGTCTATGAGTATTTATTACATTTTTGGCCAGGACTTGGTAGGTGGAAAAGCATCTTTACAAAGTTAATGAGTACATTAACAAATGAATGAATGTAATTCCTCCTCCATTAGGGCAAGGTTATCAGGTCCTTAAGGTTTTTGTCTCAAGAAGGGATTAGGGTGTGCTCACCCTACTCAAGGTGGAACCACCCAAAAACCATCTCAGGCTGCTTTGTTCATGATCTTGTTAGAGCCCAGAGTGTGTGTCCTAAAAAAGGCAGCCTGTTTGTAACTAGAAATAGGGGTTTGATTTCTGAGCTCACCTGAGTCTAGAGAATGGGGGAATCCCTGTCCAGCCCTGAGTGGTGGAATCCTGTATTGTAAATCTTAAGAACATTCTTTGAGGTGTTTTTCAGACTTTGCATTCCAGAGACCTAGTAGTGCCACCTAGACCTGTGGGTAAGCATGGGAATGAACTCAACAGTCCTGAAAACCCCTACACAGGAAACCTCCCAGCTGAGAAGATAATTTCTGCATCTCAACCCTATGAGTTCATCCCTTACCAAACAGCAGACTCAATTCCCTAGTCCTTTGCCTACCAAACTATCTTTAAAAACCCTTTCTTGCAAATTCTCAGGGAGATGAATTTGAGAAATTCCTTCTGAAACTGCTCTTACAAATTGATGAAAGGGTACAAGGCAAAAACTAGGGAATGGTCCTGAAAACTCAGCAAAGGTGGCTCAGCACTCGTAGCACCGTGGTTACAGCACCAACCACATACACCAGGGGTGGTGGGTTTGAACCCAGCCCAGGCTAGCTAAACAACAATGACAATGGCAACAAAAAATAGCCGGGGGTTGTGGTGGGTGCCTGTAGTCCCAGCTGCTTTTTTTGATATATTCTTTAGTTATTTTCTTTGTGATTACTATGGGCATTACATAGTGCCCCGGCCCGCGGGGCTAGTTCAGTAGGGACCTAGGATATGGAGCTAAGAGAGTGAGAAAAGGGAACAAGAGGCACGAAGAAGGGGGAGCAAGACAGGATTCTGATCAAACTCCCCCAAAACTTTATTTTTTGACAGCTATATAAACACAAGCGGAGGGGGGAGGTATGCTCAGAGGTATGAGAGGGTGGGGAATTCCAGGAGCAGCTGTGGTAATCCAACGGTCAGGATGTTCGTTTCGCCTAGGGCAGTAACCTTCCAAGCACTTGACTTAAGCGATAAGTTTCCAAGGTGAGCTTACTCTTAAGTATTGGCTCCCGGCAACATAGAACACCCTAAAGTCATTATAATCTATTTTAAACTAATAACAGCCTAACTCCAATAACATACAAAACCTCTACTTATTCATAACCTACTCCCTCTACTTTATGTTAGTGGATTTATAAACAAAAATTACAATAGTACTGTTTTGTTAAACTTGTTCAGGTATTTACCATTACCAGAAGAATTTATATTTTTATATGGCTTAAAGTTACTCTCTAGTATACTTATATTTTAACGAGAAGAACTCCTTTTAGTATTTCTTGTATAAAAAGTATAGCAAAGATGAATTTCTTTAGTTGTTGTTTATCTTGAAGTATCTTAACTTCTCATCAGTTTTGAAGGGCAGTTATGTAAGACATGGAATTCTCATTTGATAGTTTTTCTTCCAGCAATTCACATATATCATCCCACTGTCCTCTGGCCTTCAAGGTTTATTCTAAAATACCAGCTGACAATCTCATTGAGGATTCCCCAGTACATGTGACTTTTATATTAATGCTGTACATATTCTCGGTCTTTGATTCTTGAGAGCTTTAATATAATGTGTCTCATTCTGGGTCTCTTTGGATTGATTCTACTTGGAATTTGTTGAGATTCTTGGATTTTAATATCCATATCTTTTCTTAAATTTGAGTTGTCTTCAGGTATAATTTCTTCAACTCACTTCACTAGTCCTTTCTTTATCTCTTCTCCTTGTGAGGTTCCCATAATATGTATATCAATTCACTAGATTGTGTCCCAAAATTCCTTAGGCTGTGCTCAGTTTTTTTCTTTTTGCTTCTCATTCTTAATAATTTCAAGTGACCTGTCACCAATTTCAGTGATTTTCTGCCTATTGGAGCATGAAGTTGAATCTGTCTGTAGAATTTTCCTTTTTCAGTTTTTGTATTTTTTAGCTCCTGAATTTCTTTTCGGTTCATTTTCTTAATTTCTATCCCTTAGCTGATAGTCTCATTGTGGTCATATATAATTTCCTGATTTCCTTTAGTTCTCTGTCTATTTCTTTTTCTTTAGCTCTTTGAGTATATTTAAGATGTTTTAAAACAACTTTGTCTAGTATGTCCAAATTCTATGGTTGTTATGGTTGATTTCTCTATATCAATTTTTTCCAGTGAATGTGTCATGTTTCCCTGGTTTGTTTGTTTATTTGTTTTTTGGCACTGCAATATTTTCTTGAAAATTGAGTATTTGAAAGAAACAACTGCCTTACCCAGTCTTTGCATACTGGTTCCGTATGGGGGAAGAACTCACTAATTAGCCTAGCATGAGGTTTATATTATTTTTATGCCCTTGAGAAACATGTATCTTCTTTGGGCCTAAGTGTGTGCTTTTTTCCACTTTCTCTATATACATAGCTGCTTCTAAATGATTTAATTTCTCTAATAGTCTCATCTTGACTTTTTATTTGAGCCTTAGATGTTCTATCACATTCTTCTGTCTCTAATCTTTTGACTCCAAGTGTCTGATGTTCTGTAGTGTCCTTTCAGTTTTTGTGCACCATAATGCCCACCACTTCCCTCCATGACTTCAATGTAAAATCCAAAGTATGCCATCATCATTCTTGTCTGAGCTATGCATCAGGTGATTTAGAAACCAGTCATGCACCCTGTAGACGACCAGAATGTTATTAACAACTTTTGCACATTTCCTTCAATCTTGAGAGAGAGAAATAAGAATTTGGCCACATTTTCCTGGCCACATCATGCTGTAGAAAGGGTAGGACAAAGACAAGTAAAATGTCTTTACTGAATGTCCACTTGGTTGCTGCAGAACATTGACTGGTTTTCTGAGCTTCTATAAAGCTATTTTAGTGATTCTATAGTTGTTTATTTGACATTTCTAAAGAGAAACAGGATGCTAGAACATCATAATGTCATATTTTTCACATTTATATCTATTTTCTGAGCCTTAAATTTAATTTCTCTTTTATAAAATAGTGATAATACTTTAGTACAAAAATTTGTACAAGATAATAATAGGTCACATTTATCTAATATTTACAATGTGTTATAATGCTATTATATATGCATAATTCTACACTGAAACTATATGAGATGTTTATAAGTTGTCACTTTTAACAGATGAGGGAAACTGGGCCTTAAAGAAATTGTATAGCTGCCCAAAGTCATACAGAGTTTGGAGTCAAGATTTGAATCTAAGTCTACCAGGCTTGACAAAATTTCATAACCTTAATCACTATGTGTACAATAACATATACTAATAAAATGTTAATTATCTTCCTTTCTCCATTTACTTATTCACTTTCTACCCTAAGGAATGGCCACAAGGTTGAGAAAATACTTTAATTTTTTGCAGCATGAAAACTATATAGAGATAGGAGAGAAAGAGAGAGAGAGAGAGAGAGAGAGAGAGATATTTGTTTAACATGTTTGTTTTTGGTCATGAGAGCTGTTAGAAGACAAGACTATTCTAGTGAACAGCTCTAATTATTTAGTGCTTAGCCCAACAATTTCAGAAGCAAAATCAAGTTAAGAAAACATAGAAGGCAGTTTTCAAATAGATAATCTGTGTCAATAAGGCAGACCACCAGGGAGCCAATCAGATAGCCTGTCTGGGAGCCAGTAGTTAGAAAAAAAATCCAATAAAGCTAAAACTTTAAAGTTTTTATCTGCCAGATGTGTTTAAGGTGGGAAAATGAAGAATAAAACAATTTTAAAGGCACAGAAATCAAAATGGAAACTTAAGATACCATTGTGCTTTACCAATTTGACTAATGTTTCACTTTCAAGCAGCAACTCCTTTTATCTTGAACTATATTGAATGTTCTTGCTTGTAAACAGAAATCTCAAAAGCAGTTATTAGACTTAAAAATATATATGTTGCTTTTTGTTTGTCAGGTAAACATCAGATATATACACAGAGAGACAAACCATGCCATCACTCATATTGCCCAAATTCTTTCATATAAAGCCCTCAGTATGATTCTGGAAAGTTTATGACCACTATCTATTTTCAGATGTACCCTGTGGCTTTTAATTCTACATCAGTAACTATTTTTCTTCTTACTGATGATATGCAATTACATATCATCAGTAAAAGTTGGCTTTTTCAAGTTCACAGAGAAGTAAATAAAAAAAAAGACTCTATGACCTTTTGGAGATATCAAAAAGATGTAAAATACCACTCACTCTTTATTGGTGACTAAACACTTAAATTCTTTTTAATTCTGAGTAATTATTAAAATCAGATATGTCCATTTCATCACTTTTTCTAAGTGTGATTTGTGGACTATAAACATTGACTTAAGTTCTTGGTACCTAAACCACATTTTATACCTGTGGAATCAGATATCTGAGGGGCATGGCCATGGAGTCTGTTTTTTACAAATTTCTCTCAAATTAATTTTGTGCCCTAAAGTCTGAGAATCACCACATGAGACCCTTTTAAGAAACCACCATGTGACATAGAAATTGCATCATTCTCTCTAGCCCTGCTTTTGAAAAGAATGTTTTTTAATGTGTTAAGCAGAATTACAACTTACTGGCTGTTTCCTCTGTGGTAGGGACTATTTCATGAGTTCAATGTATTATATATTTATCTCATTTAATTCTCCAAATCACTCTATTAGGTAAGGACTATTATTAACTTTATTTTACAGTGAGGAAACTGGAGGGGATTTTAAGAGACATCAATCACTATCACTAGAAAATTTTCCAGTGACCTTTGATCTGAGCATGAAGAAATGAGTTTAGACAAGCAAATGAAAACAAAGAATAGATGATTTGAGATGGAAGATGCTAAAACCTTGAGGAAAGGAAAGTTTGGCATCTACTATGTATCAGTCTCCATACTTTGAGGCATTAGTCTTATCTTAGTTAAAACCCACACAGATCTTTTGGTATAAGTATCATTTTTATTTATGTTTTGTAGACAAGGAAACTGAAAGCCAGAAAGTTAAGTAACTAGTCCAAGTCACACGGACAGATGGTGACAAAAGTAGGATTGAAAGTTGTCCATCTTAATCCAAATGCCATAATTTTTTTCCTTTGTGCTATTTTTCCTTCAGAGAAGTTCAAAGGTGTTTTTTTTCAAACTGTTGCTAAGTCATAATCTCATTAGGAATATTATAAATAAATACTATAATTTTAGATAGTAACAAGTTCTGTGGGAAAAAAAAAATGAAGTAGAATGCTGTGTTAAAGAGTGATTGCAGGATGGGGATGAGAAACATCAAATAGGAGCAGCCTCCCTGAGGAACTAACATTTGAGCTAAAAATAATAATAATAATAATAATAATAATAATAATAACAATCAAGAGTCAGCCAACCTAAGATCTAGGGAAAAACAAAGGAAAACATTCTAAGTAAGGGTAGGCTTGCTGTGTTTGAGGACCAGAAACAAGATCTCTGTCTAGAGAATAATTGAATGATAAGAGGAAGAGAATGATAAGAAATGAAGGTACAACATGCATGTCCTATAAACCGTGAAAAGAACTTTGGATTTTATACTGTGGTGAAAGTCATTGCAGGACTTTAAGGAAAGAAATGTTATTGTTTAATTCTATTAAAAAGTATAAATTATTCTGGATTTTGTGTGGAGAATAAACTCTAAGTACAACAGTGAAAGCAGGAAAACCAGTGAGAATGAAGTAATATAAATGAGAGGTGATTTAGGCCTTGAAGTAGGGTGGGTAGCTGTAAAATTGGTAATATGTAACCGGATTTAGAAAGTATTATCAAAGTAGAGCTGATCAGAGTTCTTGATGGATTAAATGTAAGGAGTGATCCAGAAAGAGAAATCAAGATACTTAAATTGAGTAAGGATTTAAATTAATTTGAGAAATTGGTATTTCCATACAGTTAGATGAGCAAGATTAGGGATGAGATAACTATTATGCAGATAGTGTGAGAGGAAATGAGGATGTGGAAACATTTTTTGACGTGTTAATTTTAAGATGTTTATTCAACATCTTAATGAAGATGCCAAACAAACAATTTCAATATTCTTAAAGTTAACTGAACCTATTATTTCCATGTACACTTAAGGCAAAGGATCATATTAAAAGCAGTAAGAGTTTATTAGCCTGACACCCATTCTTTTATCCTCTGTACCAGTAGAGCAATGAAGTGCCCCATATATCACCATGAAATACTTTTACAATACTGTGGTTCATGTTTCCACCTAGAGCAAACCAATAAAGAAAAATATGGCTTTCACCACCAATATTTACCTGTACCTAAATAAACTAATTCAGAGTCAATAATTTTTAAAAAGCTTAGTACCTGTTGCCAGCAGGCAATTCTCTTTATATACCTTTATTATTATTATTTCCTTTCTTCTAATCTGTTTCATTCATTGTAATCTGTATTTTATTTATGGGACAGAGCCTTACTCTGAGGCATGGGCTGCAGTGCCACAGCACTGGCCTGGTTTAAGGAGAACTTGTTCCCCTGGTATAAGGATTCCTTCTAGCTTTGGCCTTTGGAAGGATACTAGTGGCAAATTGCTGGGGGTTTGGGGATTTTTTTTCTGTATTTGGGAGAGGTAGGGTCTGTTTCTGCTGAGACTGGTACAGAGCTCCTGATCTAGAGGGATCTGCTCAACCCAGACCTCCTGAGACTGCGAATTGTGGATGCAGGTCAAAGCACCCTGCTGAACACCACTATTACTCCCATCTCTCTCTTTCTGTTCCTCTCATCTTGTTGTCAATCTTTCCTTTTACCCACCCTTTCCTTTTTATATTCTCTCTCTCTTTATTTTTTACCTTTTCTCCCCTCTTGCTTTTTATTTCTTTCTTCCTTTTGGTCCTATACCAAAGAACACTTCAACACCAAAGGTCAGAGATAAGATAAGGTAAAGAGGAAAAGAAAGTGAAAGGAAAAGTAGGGTAAGGATATAGATAAAAAGGAAACACACATAAAGATGAAGCAACAGAAAAATTCTGGAAATATGAAAAATCAGAAAAGGGAAACACCCCTTCCCCAGTAAAGGATCATGAGGTGTTTATTGCAGAGAATTCCACCTACAAAGAAATGTTAGAAATTACAAATAAGGGAATTCAAAATATGGATGGTAGAAACAATGAAGGAAATTCCTGAAAAAAGTGGAAAATAACCAAAAGGAAATCCAAAATAAATAAATAAAATAAGGGTTGAAAATATGAAGAATATAAAAAAGATATAGAGGAACTTACGGAATTGAAGCAGTCAGTTAGGGAACTTAAAGATGCAGTAGAAGGTATCAATAACAGATTAGACCATGGAGAAGAAAGAATCTCAGAGGTAGAGGATCAAGCTCTTGAGTTAATACAGGCAGTTAAAGAGGCAAAAAAGAACAGAAAAAGAAGAACATTCACTGAGAGAATTATGGACCTTTATGAAGGGATCAAACATACAAATTATAGGTATCTAAGAAGGGGAAAAAGAACACACCAGAGGAATGAAAGCCCTACTTGAGGGAAATGAAAATTTCCCAAGTATCACCAAAAATTCTGATACACTCCTTTCACAGAAATATCAAACCTCAGGTCATCTAAACTCAAACAGAGTTTCTCCAAGACACATTGTCATGAACCTTTCCAAAGTCAAGATGAAAGAGAAAATTCTGCAAGCAGCCAAGAGTAAATGCCAATTGACCTACCGGGTCAAATTCATCAGGGCAACAGTGGACTTTTCAAATGAAACTTTTCAAGCCAGAAGAAAATGGTCATTGACCTTTACCCTTCTTAAACAAAACCGTTTAAAGCCCCAAATTCTATATCCTGCTAAGCTAAGCTTTACAACAGATAGAGAAACCAAATATTTTACTAATATGCAAACATTGAGGAAGTTTGCCACAATAAGACCAGCTCTATAGGAAATACTTAGACTTATTCTACATGGTGACAGTCAGAATGGACCACCAGCAAACTAACTACTCAGAAACTAAAAAGCAAAACATAGCTTTGATAGTGACACAAAATATAAAACTAAGCAATGGACTTTCACAAAATATGATGATTAGAGCTCTGCCACAGTTACCAATTTTCTCAGTAATTGTTAATGGTTTGAAGAGGCATAGGCTGGCTTATTGGATAAAAAGTATAAGTCAGGCAGTGCCCATAGCTCAGTGGGCAGGGTGCCAGCCACATACCCTGAGGCTGGTGGATTCAAACCTGGCCCAGGCCAGCTAAACAACAATGATAACTGCAACCAAAAAATAGCCAGGTGTTGTGGCAGGTGTCTGTAGTCCCAGCTACTTGGGAGGCTGAGGCAAGAGAATTGCTTAAGCCCTAGAGTTTGAGGTTGCTGTGAGCTGTGATGCCACAGGACTCTACCAAGGGCAACATGGTGAGACTCTGTCTAAAAAGGAAAAGAAAAGAAAAGAAAAGAAAAGAAAAGAAAAGAAAAGAAAAGAAAAGAAAAGAAAAAAGCACATGCCATCATATGCTGCCTGTAGGGAACACATCTAGCCTCAAAGGACAAAGTATGATGCAAAATGAAAGGATAGAAAACTATATTTCAGGCAAATAAAAATCAGAAGAAAGAAGGGGTCACAATCTTATTTTCAGATACAAGTGGATTTAAAGTGACTAAAGTCAAAAAAGACAAAGATGGACATTTCATATTGGTCAAGGGAATGATTCAACAAGACTTTTTTTCAATTTCATTTTTTATGCACTCAACTTAAATACTCCCAGATTTATGAAACAAACCTTAATTTTTCTGAGCAATATGATATCCTATAAAACCATAACAGTAGAGTACTTTAACACCTTTGTTACAGAGTTGGACATATCCTCTAAACAGAAACTAAACAAGGATACAAGGGACTTAAATGTAACCCTAGAACAACTGCTTAAAAGACATATAGAGAACACATCATTTCAAAGCTGAGGAATATATATTCTACACGGTGACCATCAGAATGGACCACCAGCAAACTAAATACCCAGAAACTTGTATCTTCTCAGACCACAAGGCCATAAAGGTGGAAGTCAAATCCAACAAAAAATGCCAACCTTCTTCTTGTCAGCCCAGTGAACATTCTCAAAAATAGACAAGCTCTTCGGACACAAATCAAACCTAAAAAAAATAAATAAATAAAAATAATTGAAATTTTATCTTGTATCTTCTTGGATTACAAGACAATAAAAGTAGAACTCAACTCCAACAAAAATTGCCATCCCTACACAAAGGCACGGAAATTAAACAACCCTATGCTGAATGGCAGTTGGGTCAAGGATGAGATGAAAAAGGAAATAATTAACATACTTGAACATAACAACAATGAAGACACATGCTATCAAAACCTGTGGGACACTGCAAAAGCATTCCTAAAAGGTAAATTTATTGAAGTTGATGCCTACATCGAAAAAACAGAAAGAGAGCATATCAACAATCTAATGAATCATCTTAAACAAATGGAAAAAGAAAAGCAATCCAATTCCAAATCTAGCAGAAGAAAAGAAATAACCAAAATTAAATTGGAAATAAATGAAATTGAAAACAAAAGAATAATTCATAAAATTAATCAAACAAAAATGTTGTTCTTCAAATGCTGAATAAAATTGATAAACCATTGGCCAGACTATTTAGAAATAGAAAAGTAAAATCTTTAATAACCTCAATCAGAAATGAAAAGGGGGAACTAACAACTGACATCACAGAGATAGAAGAGATTATTTCTGAGTACTATCAAAAACTCTATGCCTAGAAATTTGACAATGTGGAAGAAATGGACCAATACCTGAAATCACACCATCTCTCTAGACTTAAACAGGAATAAATAGATCTCTTGAAGAGACCAATATCAAGCACTGACATTGAAGAAACAATTTAAAAAGCTTCCAACAACAAAAACAAAAAGCCCTGGACCAGATGGCTTCACACCAGAATTCAACCACACCTTCAAAGAAGAGCTTGTACCTATACTGCAGAACCTATTCTAAAACATTGAGAAAGAAGGAACTTTCCCCAATATATTCTATGAAGCAAACATGACCCTGATTCCAAAACCAGGAAAGGACAGTACTAAAAAAGAAAGCTACAGACCAATCTTACTAATGAATATAGAAGTAAAAATACTTAACAATGTCTTGGCTAACAGATTATAGTTACACATTAAAAAATTATTAATCACAATCGATTAGGCTTCAACTATTAGATCCAAGGCTGTTTTAACATATGCAAATCTATAATTGTAATACATCATATCAATAAAAGCAAAAACAAAGATGATATGATCCTCTCTATAGATTTAGAAAAAGCATTTCATAAAATCCAGCATCCTTTTTTTTTTTTTTTTTTAACAAAAATGCTTAATGAAAATAGATATAGGTGACACATTTCTTAAGCTGATTGAAGCCATCTATGACAAACCCACAGCTAACATCATACTGAATGGAATAAAACTGGAAGTTTTCCCACTTAAAACTGGAACCAGACAAGGATGTCCACTTTTGCCAATGTTATTCAACATAGATAGTGCTGGCAGTTCTAGCCAATGCAATCAGGCAAGTGAAGGATATAAAAGGCATCCAAATGGCATCCAAAGCAGAGGTCAAATTCTCGCTTTGCTGATGACATGATCTTATACTTAGAAAACCGCAGAGACTCTATCACAAAACTCCTGGGAGTTATCAGGAAATACAGTAATCTTTAGGGTATAAAATCAACGTCCACAATCTGTAGCCTTTAGATTGTGGCTGCCAATAGCAGCCAAGTTGAGAAACAGATCAAGGACACAACCCCCTTCACAATAGCATCAAAGAAAATGAAATACTTAGGAATATACCTAGCAAAGGAGGTGAAGGATCTTTGCAAAGAGTATTATGAAACACTAAGAAAAAATTGGAGAAGACACTAACAAATGGAAAAACATACCATGCCCTTTTCTAGGAAGAATCAACATTGTTAAAATGTCTATTCTACCCAAAGCAATCTACAGGTCCAATGCAATCCCCATTAAAATAGCAACATCATACTTTGATGAAAAAATAGTACTTAGTGTTGTATAGAACAGGAAAAAAATGTACAGCTTTGTTTTTATTACTATTCTTAGTATTTACTATTTAGTTCTTACTACTACTAAGAATAGTAATAAAAAGAAAGGCAGAGGCCGTACCATATCAGACTTCAGGCTATATTACAAGTTCATAGTAATCAAAACAGCATGGTATTGGCACAAAAATAGAGACGTAGACATATGGAACAGAAAAGAAAACCAAGAGATTAAACCAGTCTTTAACTGCCATCTGATCTTTGATAAACTAAATAAAAGTATACAGTGGGGAAAAGAATCCCTATTCAAAAAACGGTTCTGGGAGAACTGTATAACTATATGTAAAACACTGAAACTGGACCCACAACTTTTACCACTTACAAAAATTGAGTCAAGGTGAATAAAAGATTTTAATCTAAGACAAAAAACGAGAAAAATCATAGAAGAAAGTGTGGGAAAACTCTTAATGATGTTGGACTGGGAAAAGATTTTATGACAAACATGTTAGAGGCCATGACAAAAAAAAATTAATTAATGGAACTTAAGCTGAAAAGCTTCTGCACAGCTAATGACACAAAAATAAAGCCAAAAAGACAACCTTCAAAATGGCAAATGATATGTGCAGGTTATGAATCTGACAAAGGTAATTAGAATCTACAGAGAACTCAAATCAATAACCACAAAAAAGAGTAAACAATCCCATCTACCTCTGGGCAAGAGATAGGAACAGAACCTTCTATAATGAAGACAGATGAATGGCTAACAAACATTTGGAAAAATGCTCATCATCCCTGATTGTCAGAGAAATGCAAATATTATTATTATTTTTAACAGAGTGACACTGGGAAAGATCATTTTATTTTGAGTTAGTATGAGGGTACATATGATTAGGTTGCATTGTTTATGTTTTTATGGTAATCTAAAGTCCAACTTTTAGTTGAGTCCTTCACCCAGTAAGTGTGCAATATACTCCTATATTGTTCCATTAGGTAAAAACTTACCAAGCCCTCTTCCCCCACCCCTCTTCATGAATTTAATTGTGTTTTTTATGTCATGTGGCACTATAACTGTTTATCTACTAGTTTTAGATTAGTACTGAGTACATGGGATGCTTGCTTTTCCATTCTTGAGATGTTTTACTTAGGAGAATGTTTTCCAAATCCATTCAGGTAAATACAAAAGATGTAAAGTTTCCATATTTTTTATGGTGGAATAGTATTCCATGGTATACATTTATTACTGTTTATTAATACCTTCATGGGTTGATGGGCACTCAGGTTGTTTTCACATCTTTGAGTGGAAATGCCTTTATGGAAAAATAATTTTTTTTCTTCTAGGTAGATATCTAGTAATGGAATTATAGGATCAAATGGCAGATCTACTTTTAGTTCTTTGAGCAATTTCCATACTTCTTTCCAAAAAGGCTATAATAATTTGCAATACCACCAATCAATCAATAGTGCATAAGTGCACCCCTTTCTCCACACTTACACCAGCACCTGCAGATTTGGGACCTTGTGATGTAGACTATTCTTACTGGTGTCAGATCAATAGCTTATTAATTGATCTAATTAAAATCTATTCTGCTTTTCCTGAAACCTACTCTCCTTGGTCAGAATGAAGTGTTTGAAAGAAGATCTGATAATGTTTATTCTTTTTTTTCTCTTTTTCTGTAGCTTTATTGAGGTAAAAATTACCAAAATAAATATGTAGATATATATTTAAGTTGTGCATTTTTATGATTTGATATATGTATACATTATGAAGTTATCACAAGTGAGTTAACACATCCATCATCTTGTGCAATTACCATTCGTTGGAATACCCCTTAGGATTTGTGATAGCACTGGAGAAAGAGCACAGGCCTTGGAGCCAGCTAGACCTGGGCTCAAATCCTGACTTCTTCCTTCATATGAGGAAGTTGAACCTTAGAAAGATTCATCGTTCCAATTTATAAGTTTAAGTAAAGAACAAAACAGTTAAAGCCAATTCTATCTAATTCCACAGACCAAACCCCTAAACAGTATTTGACATCTCCTGTAGTAGCCTATTAAATATGTATAACTAGTTTCAAAACATCTTGTTTGATCGTACATTTAGAATTTCTTCATGGTATTTCAGGTGAATTTGTTATGTAAGCTAGACAGAACAATGTTATTTATTCTTAATTAAAATCTTTATTGCCTTCTTTTAATTCTTAACATCAAAGTTTCTTAATAGGCTCACAAAGACCTGCAAGGACCCTATTCCTAAATACATATACATTATTAGAATAATGTCTTTCTCATTATCTCTTTCTTAAGCACACTAATCTTCTCTCAGATCATTATATTGACCATGCTTCCTCTCAATGTAATTGGTGCCACATACTAGTTCCCCTAAACCTTATGCATATTTAACTTATAATCATCCATCAAAGCACACCTTGAATGCCATCACTGAGCCCTCAGACTACATGGAGTTCTCACTGAAAGATTCAAAAGTACTGTATACATCTAAGCATTCATATCAGTTGTAATTTTACATTTATTTATGTAAACATCTTTTGGTTAACTTCTGGTTGCCTCAGTTTATCAGCAGCCATCATGCTTGTTTATGCCCTCTATAGCATCTTCACTGTACAACATGATATTGGACTGGCACATTTTAGAAACTTGAAAATATTTTGTCAGATGAATTGATAAATTGCTGTTCTTATATGAGGTTTTAGAGTGTGTCTTAAGAGAGATTTCATTAATTCTTCTATGCTATGTCTTCAACTCTAGTCACTTCCTGTAAGAGATTTAGAGCTTCTTATGTAGCAAACTGAGAGATTTAAGTATGAAGAGCTTCAGAGCTTTGGAACTTTGAAACAAAGTAGGTGGGTAGTAAATTTTATTTATCAAAATGGTTGGGCCATGGTGCACAGATATATGATCAAACATCATTCTGGATGGTTCTGTTGAGATTTTTTTTTTTTTTTTTTTGCGTGAGATTAACATTTAAATCAATGGACTTCTACCTTTTATAATGTGAGTGCACCTGATCCAATAAGTTGAAAGCCTTAAAAAAATGAAGACCCACTTTTCTGAGCAAGACTGAATTCTGTCACAAGATTGCCTTTAGACACAGATTATAAATCTTACTTGGGTCTCTTTGCAAGCCTACCCTACAAATTTTGGATTTTCACCTCCACGATCCAGTTGCTCAAAGCAATACACACTAACTCTCCCCAACACATGCACATTCACATACATACAGTCATTCCTTATTCCTGGTAAAAAATAAATACTTGGTAAACACATTATTGGTAAAATAGATGTAGTCATGCACTGTATAATGATATTTCAGTCTATGAAAACCTGCATATAAGATGGTGGTCCTATAAGATTATGATACCATATTATAACTGTATCTTTTCTATGTTTAGATACAAAAGTATTCATCATTGTGTTACAATTTACCTACAATATTCGGACAGTAACATGCTATACAGGTTTGTAGCCTAGGAACAATAGGCCATATCACATAGTCTAGGTATGTAGAAGGCTATATCATCTAGGTTGGGAGAGTATATTCTATGATGTTCACACAGTGAAAAAATCACTAATGATACATTTCTCAGAATGTATCCCAATCATTCAGCAATGCATGACTCTATATGTATATATATAGAGAAAATATATATTATGTATCATATATATATATTCTCTGTACTCTCTGTATAAATGTACAAAGAGAGTTTTACTTAAGGGATTTTCCTATATATGTATAGCTACATAGGAATAGAGATAGATAGAAATATCCTGTTGGTTCCTTTTCTCTGGAAAACTCTGACACAAAAGGCAAAGTAAAAGCGATAATAATTTAACTCTATTTTAAGATGAGGAAAATGTACTAGAATCTTTTTTTCTCAGCATTACATAAGTCTGACTTTTGTTTTTGTTTTTAATTTTGTTAACAAACATCATTTGCTTACATAGTGAAATGCTATTACTGATGAGATTTACTGTTCAAATCAAAGAACACAGAAGTTATTAACATATAGAATATACTTCCTACATAATAATAATGAACATATTGCCTGACTTTTTTCCTTAAGCTTGGGTGCAACTTCTTCAGATTTCTCCTGAGTCTTATGTTAGTATCCCTCTCAATCCTAACATGGAAATATGGAGAGAAAAAGGGCCACAGGAAGAAGCAGAGTTAGTCTTTACCCATTTGAGATATTACGCAGCAAAACAGCCCCACTACACCTTTCTCCTAAATGCTCTTTGGCTTCAAATAACTCTGGTATTGAGTTCTTCATATAGCTTTAAATACTTCATCACTCACTGTCTATAGTCGATTCAAACACCTAGCTCTTTTTCATGCCTGCAACTCTTTAGCTGTGTCATAGTCATCCTATTCTTTTTTGTTGTTGTTGTTGTTGTTGTTGTTTTAATTAAATCATAGCTATGTACATTGGTATGATCATGGGGCATCATACACTAGTCATCCTATTCTTTAAGAGTCGTATTTGAAACTTTTCAAGCCAGAAGAAAATGGTCATTGACATTTACCCTTCTTAAACAAAACCCTTTAAAGCCCAGAATTAAAAAACAAGTTGAAGATCTTTACATTTATCTCCATTAAATTTCATTTTGTTAGTTTCAGATCATTATTTTAAACTCTTATGATCCCTTGAGATCCTGAATTTGAGACATTCCTCCACATATATGATTATCATGTCATGAATATCCTCATTCAAATCATTGATAAAACTGCATGAGATTTTATCAATAATAGATTCATCTTAAAAGAAACCCCTTATAAAGCAAAACCACAATGCAACGTTACCTCACATTTGTCACACTAGCTATTTTCAAAGGAAAAAAGATGGAAAATATTGGCAAGAATGTGGAGAAATTAGAACCCTCACATGCTGTTGGTTGAAATGCAAAATGGTATAGCAAGTATGGAAAATATGTATTGGTTCCCCCTCCCCCCCAAAAAAATAAAATAGAATTTCCAGGTGATCCAGCAATTCCACTTCTGGATATTTATCAATAATAATTGAAATCAGGATTTTGATGAGTTATTAACACTCCCATGTTCATTATAGCACTATTCACAGCAGCTAATATGGGAAAAACCTAAATGTTGATCAATAGATGAATGGACAAAGAAAATGTAGTATATACGTACAATGGAATAATATTCAGCATTTAAAAAGAAGGAAATTCTTCATTATGCTACAACATGGATATACCTTAAGAACATTATGCTGAGTATAATAAACCAGTTGCAAAAAAATAAATATTATACATGATTCCACTTATATGAAATACCTAGAATAGTCAAATTCATAAAAATCAAAGAGTAGTCTCCAATAGCTAGAAGACAAGGAGGGAAATGAGGAGTTACTACTAATCAACACCCATAAAGTTTCAATTAAGCAAGATGAATATATTCTAGAAATCTATAGTATAACATTGTATCTACAGTCAACAATATCATATTACACACTTAAAAATGGGTTAAGAATGTAGATCTGATGTTAAGTCTTCTTAACACAATAAAATAGAATGTTTTTTAAAAATTGAAGGAAGTAAAACGTTGAAAAGAATTTTTAATTTGCTTTAGAGCATTCATATGGAATTTTAAATTTTAAGTTTTCATTTCCTTTTATTTACATTGCACTACATTTACTTTCAAAGTCCTAATTTAGAATTTCTTAAATGTTTTATTTTCCTAATTATAAATCCAAAATATTAGCACTTCTAAAATTCAATTAAAAAAACAGAAATCTCGGGTGGCACCTGTGACTCAAAGGGGAAGGGCGCCAGTCCCATATGCCAGGGGTGGTGGGTTCAAACCCAGCCCCAGCCAAAAACCACACACACAAAAAAATAAATAAGTAAATAAAATAAAATCTAAAAAAAAAACCCCAAAAACAGAAAGCTCTCTCCAGGTTAATATCAACTCCTTAATTACTTTTTCTTTAGAACAAGTCATTCTACCAGGCCCTCTTACTAGTTTTTTTGTTTTGTTTTGTTTTGTTTTGTTTTTTTGAGACAGAGTCTTATTTTGTCACCCTTAGTAGAGTGCCGTGGCTTCTTAGCTCACAGAAACTTCAAAATCTTGGGCATTAAGTGATCCTCTTGCCTCAGCCTCCCAAGTAACTAAGACTATAGGCGCCAGCCACAACACCTGGTTTATTTTTAGAGAGGGGTCTCACTCCTGCTCAGGCTGGTCTCAAACTCCTGAGCTGGGCTGATCCACCTGGCTTGGTCTCCCAGAGTGCTGAGATTACAGGTATTAGCCACCAGGCCTGGCTTTCTTATACTTTCATTTAGTTTCAATATCTTCTTCCTATCCAAAAGTCTATAGAAGTAACTCAGCTAATACTTTGTAAGATTACCTATTTGTGAATTGTACAGAAACTGGCATAATATCTTGTGCTAGTGTCTAGTAATTAATTCCTCTCTCCCAACCAGCAGTTGCCATATGATAGGAATGACTAGCAAAAGAAATGACATCATCACTTTAAACACCTAAAAATAAAATGGCAATAATATTGCCACTTACATTTTTTGAAAGCTTTCAATTATCATGCTATCTCCATTTAAAACACAAATGAACACACTTTTTTGTTATATTGTTCCCACTTAACAAATTAGTAAACCAAAGTTTTGAGTGGTTAATTGACTTATCCAGCAGGACATACAAATATAAAACACTGATGATCTGACTTAGAGTTTTATTTTCATAGAACACTACATTGACTCACTTAAATAAGGCAGTTTTGCAGATGAGTAAATAAGGCAACATCTAAATGCTCAAAAATAATCTACTTCTTCCACAACTTTTGGAAAACAAGGCTTATATGTATACAGTAGCCCCAAATTCTGTGTTTGTAAAATGTTGGTTTATCCACCCAATGGAAGAAAAACATGTCATCTGCTATTTCTCTGTATTGTGGAATTCTTATGAAAATGATGGGATAAAAAGAAAGGGAACTTTTTAAAAAATCTTCAGAAATGCTAGGAATACGAATATCTCAATCATGCTTTGAGATACCAAAATTCCTTTTTAAAGACAAACATTAATATTTAACAGAAATTTGCATTTTTAAGATCCAGTTGAGAAAATGTATTCTTTGCGTTTGAGCTTTTAATCCACTGAATAACTGAATTTTCTTTTTTGTCTTTCTAATATCAATTGAGAAATGGCATGTCACTTTTCTGATTGCTGATAGATATATTTTCAATTGTTTTGTTGTCATATGCTAAATTGTATTTGTTATAATAGGCCTCAGGATTCAGTTCATTTGTCTAGATTACAGAACATCAAAAATCTGGGTAGTTAGAAGAACTTCCAGAAACCAATTCATTTAAATAATTCACGCATTTTGTTTGACATAGCATAACCCTTGGTTAGGTTCAAAAACCAGTACCAAATTGTGCAAGGTCTTATACAATTAATTGGTAACAAATATATATGTGTGCCATGAATAAACTTGCCAATTCTTTGATGAGTCAGAAGTCAGAGATCTTGCCACTTTGGACTGTGTCTGAACTCTCTGAGAAGGAAAGCCAGTTAAAGATGCTGGAGTATTCTGAGGTTAATCTAAAATGCAAGGTCGAGAGAAAGAAAATGACTTACTGCCATCTCCACTCCCTCCACTGCCAAGCCACCATTATCTGCACCTTCACAGACTTTATTTTCTATGTTGACAATCTACTTCTCTAGTTCACTCTTTTCCCAGCTTTGGATTTCTAACTGTTTTAACTTCAATTTGGGAGTGTGCCTCTAACACCCTTATGTAGTGCTTACTATTCTTTGGTTTCAAACTTCTCTTCCCAACATCTTGGTATTTTGGCCAAATTCCTGATCATACTTTTTGCTTTGTGGCTTGATTTTGGTATTTTTGACTCTGGACTAACTATATCAAGTGATACTGACAGCTCTGTCAGGGTGGCTCAGCAGAAAAATCCTACTCTAAGCAACTATTATTTCATTGTGATCTCTTGAAGCTAAAAGATGGTTATGAAGTAAGAAAATACTTTCACTTCAAGTTAGTTGGTTCTCTTTAGAGTTGCAAATTCTAAAATAATCTTCATAAAATGGAAATTTCTGCCTGTTACTAATCTATTTTATTGCATTTACTTAAACATATACTGTCATAATATGAAAGTTTGCCAGTTTTACTTAGCTATACAATTGATGAAGTCAGAAGCAAATGTTAGGCACAGATAACAAAAGGAAATTGGAAATTCTTCATTGAATAATCTTAAAATAGTTAAAGATTCATCCATCTTTTGAATAGTTATAGACTTTAGCTAGAGAAAATTGATAATATTACGAATTTCCATTTATCCTTCTGGTTCCATTACGCTATTTGTTTTGTCAATGGAAACAGTCTCGTGTATATAAATCAGATTGCCAACACTGTCCATTTTGGTGCAACATAAGCACTGTAATTCATTCCTCATCACAAATTGAAGGTATGTGGAAAGACAAAATCAATGAAAAAAACATTCAAGTGGATCTCCTGCTTACAGCAAGATAAACAACCATTATTACAAAGAGAAAAGTATTTGTACTCAAGAGATTCCTGCAGCAAAACATAGCCAGAGTAAACTTTAAATTTTTATGAAAAACAACATGAAGCACTGTCTGTATCTTATACAGAGATAAGAAAAATATGACCTTTTTCAAATACACTATATAGCATTTCTGATATAGCTATCTGACAAAAGTGTCAAAGACAACTTTCTAAATCGCTTTAAATTACCCATCTCATTGTTTTTTGCTTGTCTTTAACTATTTGTTTTAGCTTTCTTTCTTTCTTTTTTTCAGTTTAATGTGAGGGTACAAGCAACCAGGTCACAATATTAGAATTTGTTAGAGAGTTTCTCTTGTAGTTGTGTCCAAAAAGTGTACCATATACTCCTATATTATGTTCATGAAGTGGGTGTTTTTTTTTGGTCTGCTTTAAAAGATAAAAGTTCTTTCAAGTGAATTGCAGCTAGAAGTGTGCCTATCTGAGAAGTTCAAGGGCAAGTGACTGTGTCATTTTCATCTCTATTTTTATATATCAAAAGTAGAACTAAATAAGCACAATATATGTTTTAAAGTAAATTTTCATGTAGTTGTTAAATAAAAGAAAGCTCTAATCAAGTTATTAGTGAATTTCTGCCATGTTTAAGTTTGCCCTAGCTATTCCAAAGAATATTAAAATAATATTAAATAGGTAAGAACCACAAAGATGTTTTCCAAGCCAGGAGGATATACCTTTGTCCAAATGAGAAACTTTTGCTTGCCCCCTCATAACACCAGTGTAGATTCCCTTGATTCTGTTAGTCCTAATTACTAAGACTAGTCCTCAATAACCCTTAATATATTTCTTTCAGTCTTCACTCAAGTCCGCTCATTTACCACTTTTAATTGTCCTTCTTCGGCTTATTCTAACATGACCACTTGTTATTCTGTAACTACAGAAACCTATAAAGTTTTGCAGCTTTTGAAACATACAAAATTTCACTGACATAAGCACTAACTTTATGCCAGAGTATGTTTCACAAATTCATTCTTGGAAATAAAAGCCCATTATTGGTATATGTACACCATAGAATATTATGCAGACTTAAAGAAAGATGGAGGCTTTACCTCTTTCATGTTTACATGGATGGAGCTGGAACATATTTTTCTTAGCAAAGTATCTCAGGAATGTAAGAAAAAGTATCCAATGTACTCAGTCCTACTATGAAACTAATTTAGGGCTTTCATATGAAAGCTATAACCCAATTATAACCTAAGAATATGGGGAAAAGGGAAAGAGAGGGAGGGGAGGAAGGGAGAGGATAGGCGGAGGGACGGTAATTGGTGGGATTATACTTGCAGTGCATCTTACAAGGGTACATGTGAAACTTACTAAATGTAGAATATAAATGTCTCAACACAATAACTAAGAAAATGCCAGGAAGGCTATGTTAGCCAGTGTGATGAAAATATGTCAAATGGTCTATAAAACCAGTATATGGTGCCCCATGATTGCATTAATGTACACAGCTATGATTTAATAATAAATAAGTTAATTAATTTTAAAAAGACCACTCTCTGATATTTTAAAGGTGGGTTCTTCTTAAATTAGTAGGTTATATTGGCATCATTGACTCTCCAAATAGACTTTTACCTTATTCCCCTCAGTTCTTCCATGTAAATCCCAATTTCTTTATTCGGTTTCTGCTTCTGGAATTTGTGTATCCATAGAAGACACAAATTTTCTGTTTTTCTCTACTGGACTTGTGCAGACACTAATACTGACAAGCTAGCCATGTTTCCTAAACTTGGGGTCTCTCTGCCAATGACACCTAGTCTGTTTTCTTCTGCTTACTCTTTCTCCCTCTCCAAAGACCCAGAACAGGCAGCTGTGAATGAATTGTTAGGACTTTTTTTCATTCAACGGAAAGCAAGGGATTGGTCTCTCCAACTCTAAAATGAATCTTTAGGTCTGTGATTTTCCCACTATCCCTTCAGTCTCTGTCTGAATTGAAAACTGTCATATTTCTCAGGAAAACTGCAAAAGGAATGACAAAATGAAAGCTACTAGGGAACATGAATGGCTGCTCTTTCACTCTCATGCTTTGGAGCTTCTTCTCCTGAGCATAAAAGACATAAAGACAAAGACAATGATAATTGCACAGACAATGAGAGACACAAAAGCCAGGCTGACTTGCAGTTTCTAGTTCTCTACGACCTTAGTCATGCAACATAACACTTGATATAACTGAGCTTAGTGAGCCAGAAATTGATACAAATGCCCTGTCAGGGAGTTAGAATATTTGAAATTGTAACTGTCTCTAAAATCCAATTCCGTGTAGAATATAGAACAGGTATTATTTCCTCCAGTTGTTGGATGAGAAAAATGGAAACCTAGAAATATTTAGTGGAGGAAGCCTAGGACAAACACATCCTAGGGGACAGAGCCCATATGTCCTATCTCCCAGGTCAGTATATTTTCAACTATGTGTTCATTCTCTGCCTCCTATGAATAAGACCTTGAAAACTAGGCAGCTAATGAACTCCCAAGTCACATCTCTTTTTCAAATATTCATTAAAATTTCTCAATCAAAATGCATAATGATATTGTAGAAATAATTAACATTATGCAGGAAAAATCACTACTCTAAAAGTTTCAATCAGCAATAATTGTGCCTCAGATAAACTTCATGAGCTGTGATATTGCCACTGAACGAAGATTCATTAAAAGCTGATGTAAAAGAAAAAAAAAATGATGTAAAATCCACTTGAATCAAAAAATTGTGAATGGGCATTTTAATACAGTAATTTATTGCTTCCACTACTTTTGGACAGCTTTTCTGTTGAACTGAATTAACTGTGTAGCTTTTAACTTTATAAAAAGCTAATTCTCCTAGTTCCACTTCATGAAATTTCTTATGCCATGATAAGCATCTCTACTTAACCTTACTTTTACATTGGAAGAGACACACGTCTTAACTGTGAGCAAAGCAATACCAGGGATTGTAATGTCCGTCCTCGAGAATTATCTTGGTGCCTAGACAGGAGGATGGACTGTCATAAGAAAAGGAAAAAGGCGGGTAGTGCCTGTGGCTCAGTGGATAGGGCGCCGGCCGCATATACTGAGGGTGGTGGGTTCAAACCCGGCCCCGGCCAAACTGCAACAAAAAAATAGCCGGGTGTTGTGGTGGGTGCCTGTAGTCCCAGCTACTCGTGAGGCTGAGGCAAGAGAACCGCCTAAGCCCAGGAGCTGGAGGTTGCTGTGAGCTGTGTGACACTACGGCACTCTACCGAGGGTGATAAAGTGAGACTCTGTCTCTACAAAAATAAGTAAGTAAATAAATAAATAAAAATACGAAAAAGAAAAAAAAAATGATGTGTTCTTAAGCAAAAGCAGTGCTAATCTAAAATGTTTTACAGAATTACTAAGAAGTGAAAAAGACTCCAATGGTCTACAATCCCTGCTGATGGTCACTTACAAATACTTTGAGCATGTGGATGTATTTTGTGTGCTTTGTCTGTGATATTCCACCAGTATACTTGTATTCAGCCTCCTTTGGGACACAGTCACAGTTGTCTCTAAGGCAGCTGTGGTTAGAGCCTGGAGTGTCATCTATGATAGTAGCATGAGAAAATTTCAACTAACTGGACAATATCCGTGAGCTTGGCCTTCCTTATAGAGTTCCATAGTAATCACAATATTAGCAAAGCAAAAGGAAAACAAGTCTATTCTTTATATTTTTGTACCACACTTCAGATTGCAAAAGATACATGAGAAAATGTTGTGAGAAGAAGTAGCAAGAATGAGTATTGATTGATGAAAGGAAAGAAGACAAATGGGCAGTATTCCCAGAAAGAAGTAGTGTTAAGCGAATATTAGGAGAGTTGGGGAGGGGGAGACTTAAGCATGCCAAGAGGAAAGAGGTTACCGAAGGAAGAGAAATCATCAGCACCAAACAGAGACAGAAATTAATGATATCTTAATACTTTATACTTATTTTATTCTCTAAAATCTCTTCCTCTCTCCTCACATCACTCTCAAGCCACTATCTTTCCCATCTCATAAAATGTCATCCCTTTAGTTGCTCGAGTCAGACACCAACTCCATCTCCAAAGTACAATGCAAATCCAATCACACTATATAGCTACTCTCTCTCCTCCAGGCTACCCACAGCTCAGACCTCAACTGTAAAAACCTCCTAGATTGGTTTACCTGTTTTTACTATTGCACTCCCCCATAATTTGTTTTCCATAGGGGGACTAAATTCTCTTTTAAAATATATAACTCCAAAATGTTTATAAAACACTGCAATAAAACTCATATTTTATATTCTGTGGGGCTCTATATTATATGGCCTCTACTGATCTCTTTACTCTGACCTTGAACCACTCCCCCAAGTGTTCACTAGACTTGACTGCACTCCTCTTCCGTCTGTTCCTCTAATGCTAAGCTCATTTCTACCCTTGGCCTGTGCATTTGTGATTCTCCTTGCTTTACACATATTTACCTCCTTGGGTCTCAGCTCAAATGTTACCTTCTCAGACAAATATTTCCAGATCAGCACATCTAAAATAGGTCATCAACATTACATTATGCCTTTGTATACCTCCTTATTTTATTTCCTTCATGATACTTACCAAAATCAGAAATAATGTACATTTATTTGTTTTCTTATTCACTGTCTTTTCCTCTCCGTCAGAAGGTAAGATCTATGAGAAATAGATCTTTGTTATCTTGTTTGCCACTGGGTTCTCAGCACCCAAAACAATGCGTGGAAAATATAAATATCCATCAAATGAATCAGTGAAAGAATGAAAAGGTAAGTAAAAACGACTTGAGAGAACCAAGAATATATCATCCATAAAATAAGAAAAATATATCGTCATCTGAGACAGAAGAAATGAAAGTTAGGATGTGTACACATAGGTTTGGAGATAGGAGCTTGCCACGGGTATTATTTGAAGAGGAGCCAAGATCATCAGCTAAGAGGAAGTAGAACACCTTATCATTGGTTTCTGTATAGCAATGTGTTTCCAGAAATAATTCCAGCTCTATATTCTATATCATTTTTTGTTCATTTGTTTTCTAGTTATCAATTGTTATATTTATATATTATTCCCTTATTTCAAAATATTAGCAGGGAACAAATGTTTTTGCTACATGGAAGTCAGGGTTTTGGTGTGCCTATCACCAGAATAGTATTAATGTACCCAATAGATAAGTTTTAATCCCACATCTCCACACCTACCCTGTCCTCTTCTTGGTTACCAAAGTCTTTTAAATCTCTTTGAGCCTGTATGTACCTATTGTTTAGCTCCCACTTGTTAGTGAGAAAGTGTAGTATTTGTTTTCCCATTCCTGAGACATTTCACTTAAGATAACGCTCTCCAGTTCCATTCAGGTTGCTACAAATTACATTATGTCATTCCTTTTTATACTTCATGGTGTGTGTGTGTGTGTGTGTGTGTGTCACATACCACATTTTATCCATCCACTCATGAATTGACAGGGATTTATGTTAGTTCCACATCTTTGAAATTGTGGATTGTGTTGCAACAAACGTTTGACCTCTGATGACTTTTTGAACAAAATGACTTATTTCCCTTTGCATTAATACACAGAAGTGGGAATGCTGGATCAAATGGTAGGTCTGTATTCAGACGGTTTTCCATAGAGATTGTACTAACTTGCAGTCCCACCAGCAGTGTATAAGCATTCCTTCCTGTCTGGCTCCACATCAGTATCTATTACTTTTTGACTTTTTAATGATAGCCATGCTGACAGTGGTAAGGTGATATAGCATAGTAGTTTTAATTTGCATTTTCCTGATGATTAATGGTGTTGAACATTTTTCGTATGTTTTTAGAATATTTATCTTCTTTTGAAAATCTGCTTTTCATGTCTTTTGCCCACATTTAGCTGGGATTGTTCGTCTTTATTTTACTAGCTTTTCTGAGCTCTTTGTGGATTCTAGATATTAGTCCTTTGTCAGATGTATAGTTTTTGAATGTTTTCTCCCGTTTTATATGTTATTTATTTACCCTGTTGATTATTTCCATTACATGCAGTAGCATTTCAATTTAATCAATTTTCATTTATTTATATTTGTTGTTGCTGTATTTGCCTTTAGGGACTTAGTCATAAATTCTCTGCCCAGGCAGATGTCTAGAAAAGTTTCTCCTATGCTTTCTTCTAGAATTATTATGGTTTTAATGTTTTATATTTAAGTCTTTTTATCCATCTTAAAATAATTTTTATATATAGCAAGAGGTAGGCATGTGTAACTTATGGTAAAAGGATATTTTTTATTCTGGGTAGATGCCCAGTAATGGGACTGCAGCATCAAAAAGGAGGTCTAGTTTGAGTTCATTGAAGATTCTCCATACTTCCTTCCAAAAAGGTTGTATTAGTTTGCAGTCCCACAAGCAGAGGGAGGATGGTGGCGAGTCATGGTGTGTGACACAACTTTTGGGGGCAGGACACAATTATAAGAGAAACGTTGCCTAACAAATGCAATCAGTGCAACCTGGTTCTTTGTACCCTCAATGAATCCCCAACAATTAAAAAAAAAAAAAAAAAATCTCCAGACCAAAAAAAAAAAAAAAAAAAAAAAAAAGAGAGAGAGAGAGAGAGAGAAAGAGAAATAGAGGTCCTGTTTCATTCTTCTGCATTTGGCTATCCAATTTTCCAAGCACCATTTATTAAATAGGGCTTCCTTTTCCCAGTATATATTGTTTTTGTCTCCTTTATCAAACATTATAATGACTATCTTTGCCTTTTTTTTATCATTTTTGATTATGAAAATGGTTACCAATGTACACTTTTACTTTCTACCTGCATGGGATATTTTTTTCAATCTCTTCACTTTGAGTCTATGCAAATCTTTGTGGGTGTGTTTCCTGGAGACAGAAGATACTTGGGCTGTATTTTTCCATCCATATAGGCAATGTCTTTTTACTGGAGTACTCAGATTGCTCATGTCGAATGTTAGTATTGATATGTGGGACACTGTTTTGTTCATCATGTTGGAGGATAACTTATTGTTTTGTTTTCCCTCTTCTGCTATTTTATAAGAGCTACCAGCTTAAACTTTTGTGTGCTTTTACACTGATTGGGATCTATTGTGCTGTTCATGTATAATGCAGTTCTGAGCATTTCTTGTAGGGCTGGTCTAATAGTGACAAATTCCCTTAGTATTTGTCTAGGGAGAAACAGCCTTTATTTCTCTATCACTTGTGAATCTTAGTTTCGCAGGATGCAAAATTCTGGGCTCATGGTTCTGTTTAAGAAGACTGAAAATGGGCTCCAATCCCTTCTAACTCACAAGGTCTCTACTGAGAAATCTGAGTCTGCTGTTAGTCTACTGGATTTTCCTTTGCAGGTTAGTTGTTGCCTTCATCTTGCTGCTTATGGAATTTTCTCCTTCATTTTGACTTTGGTCAGATTGATGACTATGTGTCTTGGCAATTCCCATTTGCTATGAATCTGCCTGGTGTTTGATGACCATCTTATAGCTGGACATCCGAATCCCTGGCAATACCAGGGATGGGTATTCCAGACCAATTCCTCAAACAGGTTTTCCATACTTTGGGGTTTTTACTTCTTCCTTTCAGATACCATTTATGTGTGTATTCGTTCATTTTGTGTAGTCCCATGTTTCTCTGAGTGATTGTTCATTCTTCATTCTTTCCTCAGCACCTTTTACTGGCTGGGGTTGTTTGAAAGCATTTTCTTAAAACTCTGAGGTTCTTTCTTTTGCTTGGTTTAGTCAGTTGTTGCAGCTTCATGCTGTGTTATATATCTCCCTAAATGACTCACTCATTTCTTTAAATTATGTTCTTTCTTATGTTGTCTCTCTCTTTAGTGAGTTTGTCATATTTGTATTTATGTCTTTAAAAATTTCTTCTTTTCTTCATTTTGTTTTTCAACTTTTTCTTCAGTTGCATCCAGCTAGTTTGTCATCCATATTCTAAATTCATTTCTGACATTTTAACAATTTCCTTTTGATTGGGGTCCATTGCTATGGATCTATTATTATCCTTTGAGGGTGTTAAACCATCTTTCTTTTTGTGTTGCCAGAATGCTATGGTTGGTTTCCTCTCACCTGAAACCTCTTCTCTCAGCTCAGGGCTGATAGGTTTGAAGCACATCTATTCCCTTTTGTTGGGAACTCTTCTACTGTGTTTGATGTAGGAGAAATCCCTAGATAGTGCTTTTGAGTGCTTTTGTGTTTTATTCAGGAGGACTGACCAGTGTGAGGGGGCTAGATGCACTGAGTGCCTATAATGCAGCTGTTCTGCATCATCCCATTCTCCTGTGATTGTCGTGGTCCACACTTGTGCTGTAGGATATTAATTCAGATTAATGGCTTGGCCTGCAGGGCACTGTTGAACGCTAGGCAAGTCCCTCTCCATAAAGATGGGTAGCATGGCTCTGGCTGGCACAAGGGTGGGTTGTAGGACCTTGGTTGTACCTGGATGCATCATGGGACTGTAGTGGCAGGGCATGTCACAGGACTTTGGTGGGCACCAGACCATGTTATGGGACCTTGGTCAGTGCCTGGGGGGGAGTTATGATACATGGTGGACACCTAGAAGTGTTGTGAAACTACCACAGCCAGTGGCAGGGCACATCATGGGACCACAGCTAGTGGTGGGGAAGGTTGTGGGACTTTATGGACACCTGAGTACATAGTAATATTGCAGCCAGTGTCTGGTTGGGATGCAAAAACTTGGCAGATGCTTGTGTGTGTCACAGAACCTTGGTGTGCACCTGGACAGAGAGGGGATCTTTGTTGCTGCTACCTGGGTGGGTTGCAGGATCACAGCTGGCAGCAGAGTGGCTCCTCAAGCCACAGTGTCTTTTATATCCATGGTTAGAGAAGTGAGGAAGGCATGCATGCCCCAACGTGAAGTTTTGGAACTTACCCTCCATCCAGGGCCAACTGTGGAAGCAGCTACAGTGCTACTCAGGTGGCAGTGATGGTGCTAGTGTTAGGCAGATGGCAAGATGGTAGTGTTAGCTTCTGTGTCCCAGTGGACACCTTCTCTGCTCAGATCCCTGGGAGGCATTCAATGAGGGGTTTGGGGTGTATGTAACCCAGTCACAGTGTGCATGAGAACATCCACTCTCTCCTCTTTCTCCCTGGCCTAGCAGGAGTAATGGGGAGATGGTTGCTGTGGAGCTGACCCCTCTGCAGACCAAGCACTCTGGGGCTGAGAAGATAGATTAGCATCTGTTGCAGGGGGACCAGAAGTTGGCGGAACCCCAACTGTGCCTACTCTGTAATCCAGTGCTGCTATATAGTCTCCAAATAGTCTTCTGATCAGTTTAGGAGGCTTGGTGTGGTGGGGGCAACAACCTGCAGCTTGGATTTCAGTGTCTGCCGAGACAGTGAGGAATCCCCTAACCTTTCCCCATGTGCACCCTAGGCAACTTCCACACATGCCTAGCAGATCATTCCATCTCTCTCTCCCCTACTTCGGGTGTCTCAGGACATTTCTCTGATAATTCGCAATGCTTTCTCTGAGATGGTCCCTCTGTAGATGGCCATCCACCTTTAACCTTTGATCCTCTCTTTGAGTGCAGTGAGTACAGGTTGCTTTTAATCCACCATCTTAATCCCACCAATTTTATATCTTATATAGGTTTTTCTTCAACAATCAATCACTTCCTCTGTGATATCTGCTATACACTTTATAGTTTGAAGAACATTTATCTTAATGAAAAAGTGAAAACAAGAGCACTGACACAGGAGAGAACCCTTCTCTGTTATCTATTAACATCATACCATCTGCCCCATGCAGGGGGGCGTAGACTTTTTCATCTTACATCTGTGAACATAGGTGGAAAGAGCTTATTTTCATGTCTTTGGCACTTTATATAAGTTTGAACTTATTTTAGACTTTAACCTTCATGAAAAATCCACATACTCACTGAACACATCCTTGATTATGTGCTACCACTGCTAACTTCACCCCATCTGTTTCTGTCATATTCTCTTAATCTAGGCTCCAACATTCTTATTACACCTTCTTCCTCTTTTATTTGTATAATTTTAAATTTTCATAATTTGCTATCCCTTTTGAGCCAACTTCTATTTTTGTAGTTTCTGACCATGAGATCATAACTACCTTTTCTCTAAACTTTCTGAGAATTGCTCTCATAGAGTGTAGGGTAATATCTGAACATGATCTACATTTACTTTGCTTTGCTATTTTTATCCCTTTATCCACACAATATTAGACTTTAGATTTCCAAACACCTAGTCCATTACTATTATCACTATAATGCACTAGGCAAGGCAGGTTAATAGCTATTTGAGCACACTCCAGATTTTAATCAGTTAGGATTCAGGAAGAAACTTGTTACTACATTACCATATTGTGAGTTTTGTGGGCAGAAAAAGGAAAAAAAGATAGACAAATTCCATTGCTTTTGATGGTTTCGGAGCATTCCACAGTAGGTATTGGAAGATAAATATATAGAGATGAATATATGATTGATAGATAAATAAATGTGATATATCTAGATAGATAAATCTCACATCTTATGGATTCCATGACCACCCATGAGTTGGGTGATTCACTGCAAAGAATCATGGAACTCAAAGCTATATTAATGAGTAATATGTCCTGTGTATTAGAAGAAAGGATATAGTGCAAGAACATCAGGGAAAAGATACTCATAGGCAAAGATTAAACAAGTAAAAAACAAGCTTTCTTATCCTACCTTTGGGGGATTGCACAGATGCTTCTTTTTCCTCTCTCCAGCTTCAAACAATAGAGAAGTTTGAGAGATGTCTTTGACCAGGGAAACTTACTTGAGTCTTAGAATTCATAGTTCTTTAAAGAAGCTGTTCATATAGATAAATACTTTCCACAGGACCCCAAACCAGGCATCAAGTGCACATCATACATGTGTTACATTTATTTTGACAACCTGATTCATCTTGACCCACTAATTTATGAGCATAGAATAACACCATCACCCAGTAACTTGGTGAATACAGTTGACTCTTGAACAGTGCAGGGATTAGGGCACTGTACCTGCTCCTGCACAGTCAAAACTTTGCCTATAAATTTTGACTTCCCAAAAACTTAACTACTAATACTTTACTGTGGACTAGAAATCTTACCAATAAAATCAATAGTCAATGAACCTGTATTTTATTTCTTATATGTATTATATACTGTATTCTTATAGCAAAATAAGCTAGTTATGAAGAAAATCATAAGAAAGAGAAAATGTTTTTATGATGCATTAATTGGAAGTGGATCATCATAAAGGTCTCCATCCTCATCATTTTCACATTGAATAGGTTGAGGAGGAAGAGGAAGAGTTAATCTTGCTGTCTCCGGGATGGCAGAAACAGAATAGGTTGAAGAGGTAGAAGGGGAAGCAGAAGAGGGAGGCACACTCAGTGTACCTTTTATTGAAAAAAAATTTGCATGTAAGTTGACCTGAGCAGTTCAAATCCAAGTTGTTCAAGGATCAGTTGTATTTCAGTAGTTTAGTTCTCAAAGTCATTGCCATGGTTTCAGAGGTCAGAGATAAGCAATAACTGAATAAAACAGACCTCTGAGTTAACTCTTTTTCATATCTATCTATCTATCTCTATATATATGCTTGGAAATTTATTGTATATGTGTAATTTCCAAGCACTGAGCTCTATGTGCTTCACATATTTCATATTACTTAATCTTCACACCAATCCTATGAAATGGCTATGCTTATAGTTGTTCTTTATAGATGAGGAAATTAAGGTATAGGCAGCTAAAGGTTAGGAAACCAAGTCACATGTCTATTACATATCAGAGCTAAAATCAATGCTCATACTTTTTTCACTGAACCACATTTCAAAATCAGCTGGGCCTGGAGTAAGCAAACCAGGATAGGCTAAGTTGTTACAAAAGCATTCAGAAGTCTCTTTATATTCAAAGTCCTTGTAGAACCTCACAAGGGCAGCTCCTGAAACTCAATTGATGTTAACTAGAATACCACTGTGAGTCACTTATAAAGGCTTGAGTTTGCTTTAACAGCAACAACACCTAGTATGTCCTTCATTCTTCTTTTAATTGGGCTACTCTAGAAAAACTAAACAGTAGCACCATTTCTTGGAGGTGGCTGAGGAGTTCTTTCTGTAGTTCAACATTCTATGCACAAACTTCTAAAGTTGCCTTTAAGCTATGAAACAAGAACATGGGGTGAAGGAGGAAGCTAGAGTTAAAAAAAGGGCTTATTATCTCATGCAAGAAGGCAAACCTGGGTTATATAATATATATTGATTGAGCCCATTCCTGTATAGGATATTATTCTCAGACCTTTGGTTTTAAAGCAAAAGTCAATTACCTGCAGCCTGGCCAAATCTCCCCGCAGCTTATTTCTATAAATAAAGTTTTATTGGAATGCTACCACACCCATTTGTTTATGCATTGTTTATGGCTGCTTCTATGCTACAACAGAAGAGTTGAGCAGTAGGAACAGAGACTACATGTCCTATGAAGTCTAAACTACCGGCTATTTGGACTTTTACAGAAAACATTGTCAATCCCTGGTTTAAGAGAACAAAATCTTTGCCTGTGGATCTCTGTAGGACTGCCTCCTCAGTTCAGCCTGTGAACCAGACCTTTCAGAGATTTATTCTTGGGTATAAAACAAGGTGCATGCTTTGTATTTGGTTAGCAAGCTCTAGTAGTTCATTCAGTTTGCCTGGAGAGCCTTTGCTAAAGAATGCTTCATGATCTTTTTAAACCCTCAGGGAAAAAATTGCACTCTCTTGTTTATCTTGCCTCTTATAAATCTTACCCAAGCTTTTAAAATAAAATTTAATCTTTTTATTATTTTAAATGGGGCATGTGAATAGTTCAGCACAGGCGCTTTTAGCTTTTCTCTTCCTTCCCCAAAACAAAAATGAAACAATGCTGCCATTACATTTTTGTTTAAATATGAGGAGATTTTTCCGATTTATAAAAAAAAGTTATTCTACCAAATAATTTTTCTTTCACAGGTTTTTAATCTGGGTTTTTAATACTCTCACTCAGATTTTACCACTGGACACTTTGTCCTTAAGTCAATCCCACCCTCTCTGGCCTTTATGTTACCTGTTCTCATCGTGTGACAGCACCAGTGCAATTTATCTTAACAAAATTGGTTGCAGACTTGTTATGGCCAAGCCAACCAAGTCACTTGCAAGTATTAAGAAGTGGCATACATTTTCTGAACTCTGTTGGTGTCCATGTCCGCTGTTATTCTCAAAAACTGAAGTATTTCTTTTTCGTTGCCCAGGTAAATATCTTTCAGACAGCTGCTAACTCTGTTAGCCTGTCTTGGTCATTTTCAGCTGCCACAAGCAATTGCTTCTTGTTCAGCAGAGTTCTCCATAACTATCTCAGATGATTTCCTTTTTTGAGGCAAACATTTTAGGAAAGCTGAGAACTTCTACACCTAAAATCACTGCTCCTGGAGCTAAAACCGTAACTTACACGTTTTTGAGTGAACAAACAAACTTGTAAATTAAAGATTTAGTTCCAGAAATCAATAAAGCCAGGGACGTTATTGAATTTCAGATGCAGTAGGATAAAATATGTGCACTCAAAGCCATAATTTCTAATATTGACAACTGTAAAAATTCAGCCAAACTACCATTCATTTAATTATAAATGGAAAAATTAGTACAGAAACCATAGCTAGGAATAGCCTTCTAATGTAATTCTTCTATTTGTTTAATTCTGGAAAATCATTGGATTGTTCTATAATTTTTCATAAGACTTTATGGAAAAAAAGATCAATGAGGTACCAAAATGAAGAATCTGAAAGAAACCTAATTTAATTGATCTAGTGTACATCAAGAGAAAGTTTCAAAAGATTTTTCCTAGTATTTTACTATTCTTAAATTGTTTCTCTTACCATAAAAGCCCCCACATTAGCTACAGTTGGTGTCTTTTTCAGTTAATTCTAAGTTTATTTATGATAGAAACAGTCAACCTTACTAAATTATCTAACTTTAGATAAAGTAAAGCTAATTTTTCCCAATACCTAAGCTACAGAAATCCCAGAGATCCTCAGGAAATTATCATGTTACTCTTCCTACATTGAGCTGAAGCATACTTGGAGAAGTCTTGTAGATAGATACCAGGGTCCAAACAAACATTGAGACTGAGTTTATATATAACTATTTAGGTCACTGAATATGAGATGTCCTATTTTGAATCAAAAGTTTAGTTTATTATATCCCAAATAAGAAACGGTACTATTAATCAAAGTATACACTTAAACTGTTAATGCAGTTTTGCCATCTTAATGATAGTTTCTAATTGCCAGCAGCAAAAAAAGCCTGAAGAGCGAGTGGTGATGAAATCATGAAAGGCATCATCTACAGCTTGTTGAGAATTGAATATTTTTTCTTGTAAGAAGTGGTCCAAAGCCTGGAAGAAGTGGAAGTCAATTGGCACAAGGTCTTTTGAATATAGTGGATGACAGAGAGCTTCCAAGCCCAGCTTCTGTAGTTTGACCAGTGTTGTTTGTGTGATATGTGGTTGAGTAGTGTCTTGCAAGAGGATTGGTCTTTCTCTATTGACCAATGTCAGCTGCTTAACTGCAAGTATCCTCATCATTTCATCCACTGGTTGCAGTAGACACTTACTGTAATTGACTGACCAGGTTCCATGAAGCTGTAGTGGGTATTACTAGCACTGGACCCCCAAACAGACACCATTATGTTTTTCTGATGAATCTCAGTTTTAGACTGTGTTTCAGAACTTCATCTTCCTCCAATCATTGTGCTGAATGCTTGCGATTGTCAAAAGGAATACATTTTTCATCACACATAAGAATACAGTGTAGAAATGTTTTGCCTTTATGTTATGAGAGTAAAGAAAGGCAGGCATTGAGATGATTTCTCTTCCGATGCTTAATTCATGCAGAACCTAACTCTCCAGCTTCTTTATCTTGCCAATTTGTTTCAAATGGTCCAATATTATTAGACATCACACCTTGCTGCTAATTTGCATGTAGGTTGAGAAGGACTTGCTTCCACCACAGCTTTCAGCTCATTGTTATCCACCTTGGTCTCAGGTGACCCATGTGGCCCATTTTCAAGATTAAAATCACCAGAACAGAACTTCTCAAACTATTGAGGGACTGTGTGTTCATTAGCCACATTGTCCCCAAAAACCTTGTTGATATTTTGAGCTGTCTGTGCTGCATTGGTTCTACAATGGAACACATATTCAAAAATAAAATGAATTTTCCACTTATCCATGGTTTCACAAATTTTGCTCTAAAATTTTTTTGAAAGATAATCACAAACCAAAATGTGCACTTGAAAAAATGAAGATGTACTTTCACAATAAAAATAAAACAAGAAGTGTCAAAGTGAAATGTCAGAGATTGAAACTGTCAAAATTAGTACTAGGATATTAGACATCTCATGCTTAATAACATATAGATTTCACTCAACAATTGGCCCTTGAAAACTACCCACTACTAATTGAGAACCAGAATCACTCCAAATAACTACTGCCATATTGGCCAGTTTTATGCAATTCATATTTCCTTTGTCCTCCAAATTAATTTCTGTAAATAACTTACACCTTCCTCCTTTTTTTGAGACAGAGTCTCACTGTGTCACCCTGGGTAAGATGCTGTGGCATCATAGCTCACAGCAACTTCAAACTCTTGGGTTCAAGAGATTCTCTTGCCTCAGCCTCCTGAGTAGCTGGGACTATCAGTGCCTACCACAACACTCAGCTAGTTTTTTTTGTTTGTTTGTTTTTGTTTTTCTATTTTTAGTGGAGACGAGATCTTGCTCTTGCTCAGGCTGGTCTAAAACTCCTAGGTTCAAGCAATATACCCATTTCAGCCTCCCAAAGTACTAGGATTACCAGCTTGAGCCACCAGACCTGGACTAACTTATAGCTCTTCCGGGAAAATATTGGTCTCTTGATTTTTAGAATCTAAATTGTTAAGCAACTAACTGCTTATTTTTGTTTTCTTAGAGCAACAAGAGCCCCTTTATTAACAGGAGTCATGATGAGTACTTTTTATTTATTTATTAATAATTCAGCCCATATGGAAGCACAATGTTTAGGGGTAACAGCATGAAAGTAATGTAAAAACTGAGTATGGTGTCCTAACGTATCCAGAAGATCTTCTTTCTGCCCTTTTCTATCAAACCAAGTGCAAAAGCAAACACTCAACTTTGAATAAACTCTCTATTTCCATAGCAACTAAGAAAAATACAAGCTATAAAGGATCATAATGTCAATATAAGAAAGAATAATATAGAAGGTACTTAATAAAGCAAATATTAATTCTTAAAACAATGAAAAGAAAACTATATTCACATTTTATAATATTTTGTCTTTATCTGTTCATTTAAAATATTAAAAATGCAACACACGAGCACAGTTCAACATTCAAGTTAATAAAAAAAGACACCAATTTTAAACATTCGTGCTGAGACACTATATGATGGTATTTAAACTATAGCAATTGTAGCTTAGAGACATTTCTAACATAAACTTGATGTCTTCTTATTAAAGATAAATCTAATCTGTACCAGACTGTTTATTGCAGGCCAATTCATAATTGCTAAGTCATGGAAGAAGACCAAGTGTCCATCGACCCACGAATGGACTAGCAAATTGTGGTACATGTATACCATGGAAGCCTTAAAGAAAGATGGAGACTTTACCTCTTTCATGTTTACATAGATGGAGCTGGAACATATTCTCCTTAGCAAAGTATCCCAGGAATGGAAGAAAAAGTATCCAATGTACTCAGCCCTAGTATGAAGCTAAACTATAGCTTTCACATGAAGGCTATAACCCAACTTAGCACAAAACTATGGGAAAAGGACCAAGGAAGGGGAAGGGAGGGGGGAGGTTTGGGTGGAAGGAGGGTAATGGGTCGGGCCACATCTATGGTGCATATTTTTATCTATAATTTAAGAAAAAAAAAAAAAAAAAAGGGTCTCACTTTAAGTGACCTTATCCCCTTGGTAGGTTCCTATGGTGGCCAAAGGCTATGTTGTCCCTTGGTCAGTCTGAACGGAGAATCCGTTTTCCCTCCCCATAACTCCCTCCACCCGCATTGCCGAAGGTTACACTTACTCAGAGCGATATTCCCCTTCAGTCCACGTCCACCATCCTGCTGACTATGCCAGAATGTTGTGCCATCACCAAGGAAGCAGGCTGGACAATAGATTGTAAGCTTGAAGCTTGCAGGAGGTGGGCCTTCCCATACATGTTGGGGAAAAGGCCCCAAGCAACTTTCGCAGCTGCTATTTATTGAGAACACACACCCCTGAGTCCCACCCCCTTTCACTGGAGTTCCACAGCTGATGGATTTCCAACTGCCAAAGTCATATCATTAACATCCAGTAACTGCCACATTGTCTCTGCAAGCCTGCTGTCCTGGTCAGTCACCACTTTGTCTCTTCAAACCTGCTGTCCTGATTCCTACAAATCTTTCTACATAGGTTGCTATATAAGTTGTTACATAGATCACTAAATATGTTGTTACATAAGCTGCTACATATCCAATTACATAGGTTGCTACATATTCTGTTACATAGGTTGTTACAAGCATCACTCTAACTCCCTTAGCCTCCTTTTCCTTCATACAATCATATATAAGTGTGTGCGTATATAGACACATTAACACACATATACATATGTAAGATATGAATGACATGTTGTTGTTATCCTTGTTCATCTATATTCCTCTACACCTAAAATAGAAGCTCTCAAAAACCTAATTCATTTTCATTTTGTCCTACTTATATTCTCAGTGCATAGAATAGTGCCTGGTACACTGTAAGAACTCAACAAGCAAAAAAAGCTTTTGAGAAAAACCATCAAATTATCATTCAAATATAAAAGTAAAATACATTCATTTTCAAATATCCAAGATCTCAAAAAAAAAAAAAAAAAAAGTCTTCTACACACACTATCCATGGACACCACTATGCCAACTATCTATGGAGGCCACAAGCAAAAAGAGCAGGAGAAAAAAGCAGATCCCAGAAAAAAGGTATTTCATCTGGAAAGAGAAGAGTGGAGTCCAAAGTTAAGAGCTTTATGCTGCCCGGAGATTAACCAAACCAGAGGAGGAAGAAGGCAGGCTGCAGGAGAAACATGCTCAGGGAAAGAAAAATATATAACTTAAAGACAATTTAAAGTTTCTTTAATTTAAATGACTTGTCATTTCCTGACTACAAGTTGTGGTAAAAAGTAGATTGTACGTATTCTAGAATGATGGAAGTGTGGGGAAGAGCAGCTGTCAGAAAAGTGGTTCCTAAGTACCTGTCAGTGTCAAAGGGCAATTTCTAGAACTTCTAACTCAGAACCAGTAGAGTTAAATACAGGAAGAAGGAATTCAAAACTGAAAGTGCTGGCTTCAGGAGACCAGGACTGGACTTCACACAAAAAAACCATGAACAGTTATTACTTGATTTAAAAAATGATTTTCAAAGGGGGAAAAAAGTTTAAATATTAGCAAATTGCAAGGAGGACCCTCGAGGAACAGATGCTGTGAAACTGGATGTTCTAGAACCAACATCCAGAATCTCTGAGGGGCATAAACCTTCCCATGAAACCTGCTTTCACCTGAATGCCAACCAGGAAAAAAGGAATTGCAACTTCCACCGTCACTGAAAGGACAAAGGACAAGTAACTTCAAGGGGCAGGGGGAGAGAAACTTTCCTGATTTTGTATATCTTATATGTAAAAAATCAAGATCAATTTTAACATATTTTTTGAAGAACTTTTTATTTCATTCACCCTGAATGTAATAATTTTCTATGTAACACATTTTAAGCCTATTTTCTTTCATTATTATTCTAGGTATCTCTCACTATACATTCCACAAACAGAGTGGAAGATGATAAAAATGTTCGTGTATTAAGTTTTATGGAATTTCATTTATCTTGACCTAGGGTGTTAAATCAATATGTCTAAATTAAATTTTTGTCTCTAAGAAATCTATTTAGCAATTTCAATATATTCTGATAAAAAGCTAATTCTAGATATATTTCTGGGCACATTATGTAGCCTCTGCAAATATTTGTTCAAATGAATAGAAATCTCCAATTCTAAAATTTCTCAGTTTTAAAAAAAATGCAGTTTCAAAGGTTTCCTAAGGCTGTGAGAATGAAACTTACACATACACGCTAAAAAATATTAGCATAATCAGGTGAGGGGTGGCCTCAGGCAAAACTCAAACTAGTTTTGGGAAGTTTTCCAGTTCTCTTCAGTAGAGCCATTTTGAATGTTCTGCTTGTTGTAGTTTGTTTTTTGCTCCCATCTTTGCTTTGTAAATAAAAGTAACACACAATCTATTGTTGAATTCTTCAAAAAAGTTTTAAATAGAGAAATCTGGAAACTATTCTGGCTCTTTCGCCCATGTTGACATGTTTGAAAATCTCCAATGAAGGAAATATAAAAATAGAAATATTCTATTAAGCAAGAAACATAGCATTTTCTTTAAAATAATTGTCTATACTATTGTATTTGTTTCAGATTACTTCCTCTAAAACTTAATTAAGAAATCTTATTTGTGCCAATTTGGAACTGTAATATGGGCAAGGACAGAGCTTTTTTAGGGCTTCAGATTCTGCAAGAAGACATCAATAAATTAACAAGTGTTAATATCATTAAATGAGTGTTCCCTAGTGGGCTTTTATCTAAACTACCCTAGCCTTCAACAGGGTTCAAATCCAGCAATGTTCTTATTTCATCTAAGCAGCTGTTATCTCCCTTTTTGTACATCTTTGCCTCAACTATAATAAGGCAGCAATCTAAATTTGCATGACAATTGGATCCTATCCTTAGAACTTCAAGTGTGTTCTAGCCAAATGCAGATTAAATTGGCCAAGTAATAATGTCTTTCGCACTGCTATACCCTGCTCCAATAATGAAGTAAAACTCTTAGAAACAACAAAAAGACAAGTCATTCTTCAAGTTATACCCTCTTTATGTACACGGTATAAAGCCTGGTAAACATCTGCAGAGAGAGAACTGGACCAGCAATGATCCAGCTGGGACCTCACCACTTAGCAACTGTGCTTTTAGCCTACTCCTTTCCCTGTCTCCTAATTGTGCACATTTTTGGCACAGGTAGCACTACCACTTACCAAGCCTGCGATTTTTGTTGTTGTTGTTGTTTTTTAATATTAAATCATAGCTGTGTACATTAATGAGATCATGGGGCACCATACACTGGTTTTATAAACAGTTTGACACATTATCATCACACTGGTTAACATAGACTTCCTGGCATTTTCTTAGTTATCATGTTAAGACATTTATATTCTACACTTACTAAGTTTCACATGTACCCTTGTAAGATGCACCACAGGTGTAATCCCACCAATCACCCTCCCTCCGCCTATCCTCTTCCCTCCCTCCCCTCCCTCTCCCCCTTCCCCACATTCTTAGGTTATAACTGGGTTATACAACTTTCATATGAAAGCCATAAATTAGTTTCATAGTAGGGCTGAGTACATTGGATACTTTTTCTTCTATTCTTGAGATACTTTACTATTTCATGAGGAGGACCCCCCGGGCAATTGAAGCAGCTTCAAAAGGGAACAGACTTTTCCTGGAAAGATATTCATGGAGTGAGAGGATTTCAAAACAAGGAATATTCTCTGATGCTGGATTTGAAGGTGTTGGGATCCACATGGCAAGAAAAGAGAGAAGCCTCAAGGAGGTGAGAATGGCCCCTGGCTGATACTCAGAAAGGAAATTGGAACTGTAATCCTACAACTGAAAAGAACTGAAGCCTGCTAAAATCACATGAGTTTGGAAAAGAACCTTGAGCTCCAGACTGGAACATGGCATGGTCTCATCCTTGTGAGACCTTAGATTGATAATCCAGTCATACTGTGCCAGATTTCTGACTTATAACAGATAAGTGGGTATTATTTGAAGCTGCTAAGTTTGTGGCAGTTATGTTATGCAGCAATAGAAAACAAATATACTTCCCTTTCAGAAGTGTGATGTGGGACAAAAGAATAGGCTTTGGAGTCAGACAATATTAAGTTCAAATCCCAGCTCTGTCAATTACTAGGTTAATAACTTCGATCCCTTTTCTTAGCTTCACAAAGATTCAGTTTCCTCACTTAAAAAATGGGGTGCTAACACACCCATCTTTGAGGACACTGATGAGACCTAAACAAGAGAGTGCCTGGCACATAGTGAGTCCTCCAAAATGGTTTCTTTACTCTCCATGTACTCCTAAAGAATAAGGAGTAAATGGATTGCAGGTAACCTAACTCAGGCCTGGGGAAGGGCAGAAAGCAAGACTAACAGGGAACCAGATATAGAAAGCAAGACTAACAGGGAACCAGAAAAAGCAAAGGTGACACAGAATGAAATAAAAACAACCTAAGTTTCTTCAGCACATGACTGCCTATAAAACTAAGTTCAGATCTTAAATGTAATTCTAAATTCTAAGTAAACATAAGGGTATGTTTGGTGTAGGACTGCAAATTCCTTGTGAAACCAGACTAGGCTGTCCTTATGTGAATACATGTAAGCATGTTTGTGTACAGTGTTTATATATTATAATGCTTAAATCTAAGGGTCATGAACTCAAATACGTTCACAAGTTAGACAGATATATAAATGAGGAAAAATGCTTGGGGAACATAAATAGGGAGGGCTAAGGAGAGTGATAGTGATCCATGCCCTGCCTAGGGGCAATCTATTCCAGTTTCCTAAACAAACACTGTGTTGGACAAACAGAATTCTGCAGGTGAATTTTGGCCTTGGGACAGGCAGTTTGTGGCCTCTGGCTTAAATAAGGTCAGCCATCTTTTCATTTGCTAGGATTAGATTCAGAAGATCTCACCATATGATTTCAGGATTACAAAGTCAGAGGAATACTGGATTATGAACCAGGGGAACTTCCTGTGAGACTTCAAGACTGTCTCTTTTCCTCTCTGGCTCTTAGTGTCCTTACCCACATATTAAGTATAGTAATTAAGACTAAATATTCTGGAGTCAGACTGTTTTATTTGTAACCCTGGCTCTATAACTGACTAGCTATGTGACTTTGAGCAAGACTAGCCTCTATACCTCAGTTAGCTCATTTGTAAAAGGAAGATAATATCAGTGCTTGATTCATAAGGTTGTTACAAAGAATATAGACACTGTGCTGATGCCTGAGAGTAGAAGGTAGGTTCTCCAAGACTGGTAGATAGTGAAAAATGCATTGAACTCCAAGAGGCCAAATGCAATAATGACATTAAAATTCTAAAATGCTACTTGCAATAAAGGACTTCTTATTATTGGTGGAATTCAGAGTTTCATGAGATGGGTGACCTTGAACAAATATCTTGATTTCTCCTGACTCTCAGTTTTCTCATTAGCAACAGTGATGATCTGGCCTGATTGTTGCCTAGGAATATTTTTAGGAGGAAATGAGATAAGCCCAGTGAAAATGATCTGTACCCTGTTAAAGTGTGTATCAATAGACAGGCTATGACATTTTTTTTCAATAATGGTTCTCTATCTAGAAACAATTCTAAAAAACTGCCTATGGTGGCAAACCACGATAAATATGGCATTCCATCTTGGGCAAATGGTCTAAGCCAAAGATTGAGGACCAAACTGACAGGTTTCAGAATGTCAGGAGAATAACTGTAACAATATAATCTAATCATTTGTTCCCTCATATTAATCTGAAATAGAAAGAAAAATAAAACAAATAAAAGCAAAAATATGCTCCCCCATAAGAAAACAAAACAAAACAAACAAAAAAAAAAAAAAAAAAAACAGTATCTACCTCACAGGGTTGTGATTTTCCAAATAAGGATGTTTACCAAGTGCTTATCACTTAGCACTTTTCCCTAAGAGAGTTTGAAGGTCTTAGATCTTATTTCTTCCTCCTTCTCCCCTTCAAATCAAACTTTAATTTTGATGATGAAGAGACTGAAGGTCAAAAATAAGTCAAGCCCAAGGTCACATGCCTAGATAGTGGCAGATCAGGAGTTAGAACCAGGTACACTGACTTCCAGCGTGGTAGTAGTCTTTGAATTTCATCAGGTTGAGTAACTTTTTACTGGAGAGAAGGGTTAGTAGTGGGAGTTGGAGATGGGTGGGGATGAACGAGGACAGGGACAAGAGGAAAGGAGCAGAGCCCATTCTTGGCAGGCATGGAGTGAGAGATTAGTAGGGGGTGCAACCAAGTGGGATTAATAAGTGTATGACAAATTCCTTTAGGCAAGAAGCCTCCTTGGTCCTTTGTCCCACACCCCCATTCTCCTTCCAGTCCCAATTCTCAGTTAGAGAAATAGCCAGGAGAAAGAATATCAAATTTTATCTTTCAAGGTTTATGTTGGACTATTTAGTCTAATGGTTTTTAGTTCATGGAGGAGTAAATGTAATTAATAATAGAATGATACGCAATGCTACACATCCTTGCCAAAACACGGGATCCAGCAGAAACTATTTCCAAGTCTCCTCTTTCTGACTACTGAGCCAGAAGAAAGGGGCTCACTGTCTAGATACCATCCTGAGTGAGGGGCATAAGGTTTTACTAAAAACCTGCTCATGTTAAATTGCACAGCCTGGAAATGCTTTTGAATACCAGGCTTTTCCACTGGAAAAAGTAACTACATGAATTTAGAGCATACATGCTTTTACAATTACATTTAAACTGACATTAAAAACAAATGTGAAACAGTCCAAGCTGAACAGGTCAGCATGACCTGGAAAGCAAACAAGAGGGGGAAAAAAAAAGAAAAAAGAAGACGAAAAAAGGCCTAATGTTAACAGCATTAATTCTGTCAGTCTGTTGTAAATAAGAAAATACCATTGGTGTATTAATGGCTTTATTTAGGGAAAATTTCTCTAGCAGAAATATGCTACATTCAAACAAATATAAAGCAGTTAAAAAATAAACCACATTAGCTTTTCAATCCACATTAGGGAATGTCTTGCTGGCCTACAAGTTAAAATTTTGCCCCAAAGAGGGGGAAACTCTTCTACTGAAGTCCTTCTTTAGCTTTTCTCCAGACTGTTGCTGAGTCAGGGTAAAGAGAAAGAAGTATGTGCATGTGTGTGTGTGTGTGTGTGTGTGTGTGTGTGTTCTCATGTGCATGTGCATGCCCACAGGCAGACAGAGACTGGAGAAGAAAGAGGGTGGGAAAGACAGGCACCAGGAAAGGTAGGGAGAGTGCTTCTGCCTCTCATATTTGTCTGCTCCTGGCCTCACAAACTTCACCTCTCTTTCTACCAGAATGAAACTGTTTTCAATATGGAGGTTCTGGGGGGAGAAAGGGTGCAAAATGTTATGAACTCTAAGTGCCTTTTAGACATTATTGTGATGCTTGAGGCTGGTTTGGAAGAACAATGAGGACTCATACCTGATAGGGAGGCAAACGTGATGTGAGAGAGCAGTAGTGGGGGTGGCAGAGGCTGTGGGAGCACTAAGGGTAGAAATAAGAGGAAAATTATTATCCACTTTCCTTCATTATCCTAACTTCAATAGAAAACAAGAAAAGTAGGCACCAGTTCTCAGATTTTGCCTTCTTTCTCATTGTAAAAGGTTCAAGTGTATGTGAGCTCCTGCAGAGTCACCTTGACTTTGGGAATAGGAGAGGAGAATTGTCTGACGCTAGTCTCCTAAAGTGTTTGAAGAGAGGGGTTGGCTGGCTTTTCCTCCAGGAGCAGAGGAAATCTTGTCCCTGTTTACTGAATTTCTGATGGGGCTAAGATCTAAGACCTACATTACTTAAAGGATTTCTGTATAATTTGGATTCAGTCAAAAGGCTGGACTCAAGGATCCAGAAGGCCACAGGTTTCCCAACCCTGACTAAGTCCTTGGCAAGGGTCAAGAAGATTAGAACTTACAAGGAAACTCTACAAATTGCATAATAAACAAGTTGCCCATAGGAGCCTGAGTCAGGCACAGTAGCTTCTTGTCCAAGGTAGCACCTTGAGTCCCAGAAGTAAAATTTCTTCCCAACAGTACACCATGGAAAGCAAGGGACCAAGGCAGCATCACTGCATCCTTCTGAGTCAGTGCCTGGATGCCATCACATTCAATCAGGAATAATCAAGAAAGACTCTGCCAATGCCATGCCACATCACAGGAAATAATAATTATATGATTCTCACAGCTCCATGAATGGTATCTGCTACTACTTCTGCAACTAGTCCTCATAACATCCCTGTAAGGAGGGAAGCACTATTGGTCCCACTGGGGGAAGCCGACAACCAAGAGACCAATCTCCAGCCCCCTTGTTGAAATCTATTGAGAAGCAGAAGCTTAAACTCCTACAGCTCAGATGCCAGGTTCCCAGCTCCACTAGAGCCCCCAGATCCCTTATTTTGAGTGCAGCAGGTCAGTCTTTCTTCAGTGTCTAGTCATTTTGAGATGATTGCAATTACCAAGCTGGAATTTTTCTAACATGAAAGAGACATACTGTTGAGTGCAGCAACTTAAAGAATGGCTTACACTTAGCAGGCTCCATAATTAGATGCCTAAGTCAGGTCTTCTGACATGGTTGGCAGTGTGCAAAGTTGGGGAGAGAGGGGTGGTTGCTATTTTGGAGTAGTGGTTTCCTTTCGTCTTTTCCTATCTACTTGTAAGACAGAGGTGAGATGGGGAAATGGAAAATTGTTTACCTGGAGTTTTTTTCTTCTTTTCTGCTTTACTGACAAATGTACTAAAGAGCTTGTGTGTGTGTGTGTGTGTGTGCACCTTCCTGCACACAGTGGGCAAGAATTGTGGGGAGGGAAGGAAAATGTGGAGGAAGAGAAGTAAAGGAGAATTAAACAGTTTCATTTCAGTCATTCAGACACCAACAAAGACTCCTTAGTGGGGTCTTCTGAATTTCTTGCAGCAGCCAAACAATCCAATAATACTACAAGAATTATTACTCAGCCTGCAGATAGGAATGGTTTGAAATTAGTCTTGTGTGCCTAACAGCTCACTAATCAAAGCTTCTATGCCTCATTTTCCACCCTGAGCAGAGTCAGTAGTCTCTTTGAATTTCATTGTGGCAAGCATGACACCTCACTGCACAGGCTTGGGCTGGTAACCTTTCTTCTTGGTCAGGATCCAAATTTTCTTCTTAGCTCCTAAGGCCAGTCCAAGTTTTCTGCAGGTGCTCAGTGCTTACATGTTTTAATTGCTGACTGCTGAAAGGCTAAACGTCCCTTAACAATTAATTTTCACTTGAGCCAAAGACGGCTTGGTCTATCAGGGTGTTATTTGGGGGGAGGCGGGGGAAGATATTTACATACCTGCGTTAAGAGACCTAAAAAGTATAGCAAAGATTAACTGGACTGAGGAAGATGGCACCTGATCCCCAAATATGTAATCCAGAGTAGTGATGCTATTTCCATTTTACTTCTTAGATACATGTTCCTATGGAAATATTATCAATAACAGATGATCTAAAGGCTGTATTGTTTTCTTAGTGACTATGTATTTTTTCTCCTTAGTTCTACTTCTAAACAACATGATTCCAAAAGATGTACAAAACCTCTAGAAAATAAGCCTGCTCAGATAAATTTTCTATGTATGAGTTCACTACAAAAATAAAGCATTTAACATTTTTGTGGTCTTAAAGAATATATCCTACAATTTGTAACAACAGGTGGCACTCTTTTTAAATAAAAAAACAATGTTTTCAAAGAAGCAGTTATGTTATCAGCAAAAATGAAACTTTTTTCCCCCTGAATTTTTATATTTGGAAAATACTTGGTGTTGTATATATAGCCAATTGTGTGCTGTGTACTTTTAGCTTTCTGCCTACTATCTTTGAAAAATATTGCCTATGATATCATTTTACTCTCTCAAAAGCAACTGAGGGATTTTTGAGCACTCACAGCACAAGTAAACAATAATAAAACCTTTCTATTGCTATGATACTTTAAAAACTCAAGGATTTTAAGTAAAAATTTTATAAGTGAGATATTCAGGTGTCAGATATGAGGCATTATTAATTTTGATGATTAGGAAAAATTAATTATCTACAAAAGCTTAAAGGCCAGGTACAATAAATATGTGCTGTCCCAGATAATTTCATTTGGTGAAATTAAGAGAGAGAGTCTTTGTTCTTTCCATATACAAGTTGCCTTGAGAATTATAATTAGAGGGATGTATACTTTTTTCCTTTCCAAAGTGTCACCAAATGTGTAGTAACCAACATGGAGATGACAATCAAGGCCATGGAGAGGGAATTTCAAGGGTAATTCACACACCAAAAAATAAAGAAATAAGAACCAAAAGCCATGATGCAATAATAGAGAGAAAACAAGCCCCAGTGGTATCTGGAAACATAAATACCAATTCTCATTGAATAAAGAAGGGGTGGAGCATAAAGTGATATTTATCATATGACTACTATGTACCAATTTCTTTATATACTTAACAATTTTGTAAGGAAGATTTTATTATTCCTATGGTATAGTTGGAGAAACTGAGATTCAGAGAGATGTAATGATTTACCTAAGGTCATCAAGATAGTAAGGGGCAAGGCCAAAGTCCCTTTTGTATCTGAGTCAATCATACTATTTTCACTACATCACAAGACCTCTTAAAGCAAAATAAAAAAAAAAATCCCGACAAAACGAACAAACAACCCCTCCCCCTGGGGTTCTAAGTGCTGAGACACATGTTGCTCATATTGTTGCCAAAATTTATAATAATTCTGCTCCACTGTGCATGCCTCAATTATGCAGATCTGTTGGAGCACTCAGGTATTTGAAAATTGTGTGTGGGAAGCAGTACTTTCAAAACTAAGACTTACCTCTTGCATCTCCAGCCTGAAGACCTTTATGGCTCTAGACTAAAGCATCAAAGGAGAAGGGAAGAAATCCCAGTAACTGAGTCACACATTGTCAATTTTTTATGACACTCTGCTTCTTGCTGAACAGGTAGGAGGTACAGGGAATTCAATTGTTGGGTGGTTTCTATGAAAGTATGATTTCTGGGCCTCCTACTTTAGCAAAGAGGTTATGTGGTAGCACCTTCCTGCAGTTCTGGGAACACGTAGGAATGCTGGTTGGACAGTGTACAAAGAGAATGTTAAACTGTGGAGTGGTATGTCTAGATATCCAAAATATTTAGTGGTCACTCTATGTGATCTGGATGTCATATTTCTTAGAAATAACTTGCCTTGCATGATACTTGAGTCAGAAATGCATACTTGAGGCCATTAGATGACTTGGGCAATAACCATGCTTTGGTCTATTTCAGTATGATAATGCTACAGCCTCAATGTGGTTTTACTTTAGTGACTTTAGTAGCCATTGTTTCATACACTTGAGACATGGTGAGAATGTTTGCTCTTAAACATTAATGCATTCTTGACCAGTTCACTTGGTAAGCAGTGATACACACACATAGCTGAAAAATGATGATCCAGATTAGGGATATTATCTGCATACAGGAGAGTATTTACCTATCTGTACCCAAGTTTTCTCAAGTATATTCCAGAGAACAGTGGTTTTGAAGGACGCTAACAGATTTTATATGAAAAATGGGGCCCTGTGGTTGAATTAACTTTAGGAATCCTGAGTTACGAAGCTCTATAGGGGCTCGGCGCTTGTATCTCAGTGGTTAGGGCACCAGCCATATACACTGAGGCAGGTGTGTTTGAACCTGGCCCGGGCCTGCTAAACAACAATGACAACTGCAACAAAAAAATAGCCAGACATTGTGGCTGGTGCCTGTAATCCTAGCTACTTGGGAGGCTAAGGCAAGATAATTGCTTAAGCCCAAGAGTTAGAGGTTACTGTAAACTGTGATGCAACGGTACTCTACTGAGGGCAACATAACCAGACTCTGTCTTAAAACACACACACACACACACAAAAAAAAAAAAAAAAAAAAAAAAAAAAAAACCACCCCCAAAACAAATAAACAAACAGAAAAAGCTCTTCAGGTTACTTTATTATGGTATTCATCAGGGTCTGTGATATGTATTCTAAATCTTCCTGAGCTAAACCATAATATGCAGATGTCTTTCACTTATTTGACCACAGAAGTCATTTTTTATGGAGCACGGCATGGAACTAATTTTCTCAAAACCCATACCAGAACTCACTGGCCCAGACAAAGGCAACTTGGTTTTGGTATGAGGGAAGACCCCCTTATACAAGTCATTTGCCTTGGTCTAGGCCAGTGTTTCTTCATGTATGTGGTCAGAACTTACAGGTAGCAGTCCAAACAGAGGAAACTATTCCCAGAAACTAGTCCTAGGTTTTTATCAAAATTTGATGCTAAAAATTTCTCTATACTTGGCCTAATGTCTCCCCTTTTAAAGTGTAAGCCCTCGTCAATACAACATTCATGCTGCCACCAATTTCCTTAAAAAATAAATAAATATGCAATGCAATGAAATTATATGTGATCATCTCTGTTCTATGGTCATTGATTTTTGACTGCCCGAAGCCTGAACTTCTTAGTATAATAACGAAGTTCATTTTCAATGTGGTTTTAGTTTCTCTTTCCCATTTTCTCAACTCTGGCCATACTTGCTATTCTTCAAACCCTCAATGCATTTTGTTCATGTCTCGGTGCCTTTATTCAAACTGTACCTTATGCTTTGGATGTCTTATTCCTTCCAACTCACTTAACTTCTTCTGAGTGATTTCCTATTTGGGAACTTACAGCATTCTGATTTCAAGGTTGTTCTTTTTAAGAACCAAAGGAAGCAAGAAAATCTTCATGTTTCTCTTCTGTATAATTTTTAATAAAAATATTTGTTCTGAAAAAATTGGATTCAACCAAAAAGGTGCACTCAAGGATCCAGAAAAACACATGTGGTCCTAAGGCTGCAGGTTCCTCACCCCTGGAAGGTATATTCATTATCACTGTCTGTCTTCCCTTGTTTAACTTTTTGAGGGCAGGGAGTATATTTTATTAAGCTCTCCTTCCCCCAAATGCCTAACAGAGTGTCTCAGAAATAATTGGCACTCAGTAAATGTTTGCTAAATGGACATATGGATGAGTAAATGAATGACAAGATGAAAGCAATGAAGTCTTGGCTGGTTGGAAGATAGATAGAGGAATAAACGCTATGAAGAACTATGACATGAACAGTATTTCAGCACTGAAATCACTCTCTTACATCCAGGACATGGGATCCAGAGGTAGCAATGCTGAGACACTCTTGAGCATGAAGAAAGGTGAGACATCTGGCATCAGGACTGGCTTCAACACTGGAAACTGCAAGGATGTTCATAGTGTCCCTGATGACATCACACCGTGGGTAGGGGCTCCCTGAGCCCTCATCCCAAATAGAGAATTCATAGAGGTTATTACAACCTGTACACATGCTAAGTTTTGATTCTCAGATGCCAAGTTTAGTCTCCTGGTAGGAAATAGACTTCCCAAATATGCTACAGGAACCTGTGAAGAAAATGCTGCATACTTCAGATTCTCATATGCTTTTGGAATCCTTATTCTTTCTCCTCTTCTTGGGTTTGGCTGCTGCCTGAAATTCCTAAAAGGCCTACAACCTCCTATGGTGCAGGAGAGAAAGGAATCAAAAAGGGCCTATTATATTTACTAAAATCTGAGAACTCAAGAGTTGTAAAACATAAAAATAAATAATGCTTGGGGAGAAATAGGAGGGAAAAGGGAATGAGCGAGGGGTCAGAGGAGTAGATGGCAGGAAAGCTGATTCTTTCTAATTCCACCATAGAAAGTGCTGAGAAAAGTGATAGATGGCTATGCATTTATTGTTATTATGAGCTGTGAAAAATACACAGCTAATTCACTCAAGGGAAGGTCCTTATCTGACACCTTAGAAGAATTTTCTTAAATGAAAATTAGGGATTTAAATTTTTGAAACAATTAGCAATATGTAGTTTTCAAATGCAGCCAGAAATAAATCATGTACAAACAAAAGCCTATCTTTGTCATAAATGATAAGCTGCGAACCTGGAAACCAGGTTCTTTGAGGAAACCAGGTTCTTTGAGGAAACCATCCTGAGATTCCAAGCACTCCCAAGATCCTTTCAGAAACACTAAGAGGTCCTTCCCCCCAGACCGCTTAGTGTTTCTGAGAAACACTAATGTTTCTGAGAAGTAAGAAAAGTAAGAAGTAAGAGAAGTAAGAAATGGATAGGTAGGTCTGGAAAATGGGAAAGAAAGGGATTTATGTATTAAGTATCTCTGAGTTGAATAGATCCCATTACCAAACAGTGGATGGGACACTATAGAGAAAGCCAGATTAGAGATCTTGAGGCCTAAAGACCAAGCAGCCATCAGCTGCAAATTGTCAGCTTCTTTGAGGTACAAATAGAGCCCTTCTCGTCTCTACTCACTCAATGATCTATCAATCCAGTCTACTTTAGGATATACAATATATTTTATGTAGGTGTTAATGGAGGTAGCTATAATTATTGTTAGTCAAAGAACACCATTCTTGACTATCTATACTTCTCCTTGAAGAGGACAGACAATCCAACAAAGTGCCGAGAAACTTAATCTTTCCTGAGTTGTTTCAAATACAAAATCACAAAATGTTATCACCAGAAGAGTTCTTGGTGAAGCCCATTGTTCCAAGTGAATTATGGGAAAACTGAGCCTTAGAGGGGAGAAGGGTCTTGCCTATGGCCACATTCTTAGTTGCCATTATGGAATACATTATACGATTTTAGTTTGAGTGGTGGGAAAAGAAAATGCAATTATATGAATTCTACCTCAAGGTGATCAAAATTTCTGTGCTAAACCTAAATCTTATAAGAATGGAAGTCTACCAGTGGAATACTCACAAGGGGTACTCCTACTCATGCTTTTTTTTTTTTTTTTTTTTTTTACTTTTTTCCCATTGTTCGAGTAAAGGTGTGATGTATAAAGAATTCATAAGTAAACAATAAATTTGGAAGAAGGCTGAAGCAGGAGGGCAGGGAAAGTGGAGATAAGTTCAGCAAAATGGAAAGCTTTGGTCCTCAAGCAGTGGCTTAAGAAGGTAAACACTTGTGTTTTTAGTGACATGGTACTAGAATATAACATATGATTCTCTTAATAAAATCAGGTTCTGAGCTGGATCTTGGCAGTACTCATTGGTTTTAGTTGCTCAAGCATGAGTTCTGGTTATCTTCTGCCCATTGGAGCTGTTACATTCCAAGTAACCCAGGGTAAAAGTCATTGGAAAGGGCTGTGAATAGCCTTATTAGCTAAATTACTAGTGACCTCACTGTCATAATAACTCCAGTTGTCTAGCACATCATCATTTATCAAGGATATTCACATTAATCATGTCATTTGATCCTCATTATAACTCTGTGAGTACAATATCTCTGAATAACAGATAAAGAAAATTAGACTCAGAGGGGGGCACATGGTCAATAATGGAGGTGGTCGTTTAACCTAGGTCTGCCTGACTCCAAAGGCAAGGCCATTTACACAACATCAGGAATCCTTGTATCTTGTGAGCATTTCTTGAAGTCTGCCAGTCTGGGGCTCTAGTGCCTAGCATGGTACCTTATGCACATACCATGGGAATGGAACTGAAATGAAAGCCAGTCACAGTATTTCTCATCTGCTCTTCATTTTGTTGACCAAGCTCACTCAAGTTATAGTGCTATACCCAATAAATCAATTAAAAAACTTACTGTGCCACTCTTTCAAATAAATTAATTTACAAACTTGTATATGACTACTATATAGCATAGTGAAATTATCTCTTATATACAGGAGATAAGTTCCTCTTAAAAAGTTTTAAGTTCCTCTTAAAAAGGTTCACTGTAATCATGTCACAGACTGCCTTATAATGGAGGATGTTGGCTGAGACATGGAATTAATGTTAAGATTTAGGCCCAAATGTTATGAGGACTTTTGTTACCATTAAACTTTACCAGTATCATATCAGCAGATGACAAGTCATGAGGGTTCTCTACCTGGGGAGCCCTCACTCTTACACATAATTCACAGAAGGCTAAATAATTGAAGTTTGAGTCTATCAGAACCCTCCTACTGGAAGTTGCAACATTCCTATGGAGAAAACATTTTCTTATCAATACCTTTGTCACCTTTCCTGCATTCCACTCTGCACTCCCCCTTTCCAGTCCTGCTTCTTCTCTCTTCCCACTACAGACCACAGTTGTTGGATTTCTTCAGAATACACCAAGAAAATAAAAACAACATTGATTTTTCACAGATCTTGAGTTTCATTTGATGTGGTTGCCTGGAAAGCTGCTAATAGCAAATCTGCCTGTGATGTCTGGGACTACTAGACACTACTTAAGATGCTTATTTTCAAACTGTTTTCGATCGCACCTGGGTTAAGTTATTTGAGATACTTTGGTCTGTTTAAAGAATACTACTGTCCTGTGAAGAGGAGAGTTATCTACATGAAGACCCACACATGGCCCTGCTCCAGGGTTAAAAACAAAACAAATTGGTGTCTATAAATGTGCACATAGGCAGACAAGGTATTGAGCGCCTCCCAGATAGCCAGAGATAGACAACTGCTCTAAATTAGTCTTGAAAGGATAGGGGAGAGGACTGGATTCTAGGTAGTTGGGTTTTCCAGGTTGATAATGAATAATCAAGTAGGAGGCTACAGTTATAGGCACTCACAAATAGGCTTGGCTTTGTTCAAATGCCATTTCCAAATCAAAGTAGACTAATGAGCTTACTCTTTTTATGAAATATGCATCTTTTTGGAGGCAGCAGGCAGGAGAGAAGCCCCTAGCATTGGTCAGTTGTAAACATGAAAGGATGAAGAGTATGAAGATGGAAAATAAAAGTGTCAATCAAGTGATGTCAAGCTTTTCTGGAATGCTGACACAGGTCATGTTAGACATAGATTCAGGAGACAGAGAGCTTTATGATAGAAGGCTGCCCTTGAAAGAGCTGTATCAGCTACTGTGATACTGAAAAAGGGCTTTTGGAAATGATCAATAGATTTACAAAGAAAAGAGAATGATTAAAACACTTGTTCATCCCTGGGAGATGTAGGATATGAAATTGGCTCTGTTTGGTAGCCTAGTCGCAGGCTCAAAAGAGAAGCAGCTTCTCATTCCAGGTGGCTAGCCCTATAACATTGGCAGCAGTCAGCTGAGGGATTTTCCTTGATATTGGGGGCCAGCTTGTGCCTGGGTCATCCTGCACCCATGACAGTTATGGATTCCTCTGTTCCCACATCCTAGCTTCTGGCTACCATTGAATATTAGGCCAGCATCATTAAGTCCCCTTAGGAACTCTCTCAAGTCAAGTGCATACTCACTCACCCTCTGTTTGCTTCTGATCCTTGCTTTACACCTCGTGCTCTAATGCAGAGTCTCAGAGTGGGAAGTGGCATGGTTAAGGATAAAAAAAGGCACTAACTGGCTGATGACCATGTTGGATATGAAAAGGTCAACCTGCATTTAGAGCATGGCTGGCCTCATTTGGAAGCATTAAAGATGAAAATATGGTTTAAAGAGAGAACTAGATATGAGGGAAGAAGGGGAAGAGAGATTGAGGAGGAGAAAGAGAAAAAAAAGTATTTTACCTCCTAGAGTCATTCCTGCTTCGTAGCATTTTCGGAGACGACAAGATGGACAATTTTTCCTTCGGAATTTATCAATGGTGCAATCATTTCTGCTGGCACATAGGTACTTCTGTTTCCCTGGAAGAACAAATACAAGAGTAGACAGAGACACTAGTATGTTTCCAGAATCTCTTTTGTGAGTATTTCTAGGGCAGAAAAATGTATGAAAGTATATCCTACCAGATGAGAGAAGTGGACAGAAAATAGCTCCAAATAATTTGACCACACAGAATCTAACTACTATGTATTAAAACAAGCTGTTTTAATTTGGTGCTATATTATTTGATTTTCATAGATACTTTTGCAGGAATGAACAAGGCCAGGGCTATTGATATCTTCATTATTAGGACTACTCACTGGTTTTTAAAATAAAATGCTCTAGTTTTAATAAAACCAGAAATTCTCATGAGAAAATGATCAATTGTATAAATTGTCACTCCTTTATCATGGTATAGCAGAGACTTCAGATTGGTCAATGTTTCCTCCTACAAACACCTGTAATCATACATAGGATTATACTTGAGCTAATTAAATGCTTATTTTTCATAACACTAGTACAGGTACAACATCTAGAAAACAGAACACCATGTGATTTCTAACTGTTTTTAAATTGTTAGTGATCATGCCCCTGATCTTGAATGTTATAAAAATTAACCAGAGATAATGCCCACTATTTGCATAATGAATCACAGCCAGTAAAAGGAAGTTCTCTGAAGCCAACAGAGCAATGAAGATCACTGTCATGTATACCTGGAGTTGTCACACATACATAGAAACATATGTACACACCAGACTCAGATATCCTCAGGATCAGCTGCTCAAGGAAAGATGTGAAGGTCCACTCAAACACACATACACACACAGCCATTATTTGAAAGTATTACGGAGTATAAATATTTTTGGTTACATGGATCACTTTTATAATGCTTGGGTTATAGTTATAAGTGTGGTCATCACCCATGTAGTGTTCATTTTACCCATTAGGTGGGTTTTTACCCCTCTCCTCCTCCCTCAATCCTCTTTGCTTGATTTCCATTGAGCTTTACTTTCTTCTATGTATGTGCTCAATACTTTGAGATTTTGTTCCTAGCACAAGCCTCGCACACAGTAGACCCTCAATAAACATGGACAGACTGACTGACTAGAGAAGTGGAGAAGAAAGATGTGTAGACATGAAGAGTCACTAGCAGGAATAGACAAAGATACATTCCTGACTGTTCTGAAACATGCATTACTTTTCATGCTCACAGCCCCTCTCCAGCCTGAGCTTATACATCCCCTCACTCCACGCTTTTCCTTCTCCAAGCCCTGGATATATATTTTTTTCATATTTACTGCTGTGCTTTGGTTTGATGAATAGACTAGGATTCTAGTGAAGCTTCTTTTGGCAGAGGATAAATTTTTTGTGGTGGGGAAGAGGAAAAAACCTAAAGAATGATTGCTATTTGATAGCAAGGAAAGCAAAACACAAATATAGCTATAACTCAGCTTTTCTCTCCCTTTACTAAGCCTAAAATGTCCAAATCATCTATAGAAATACATCTATTATAGGAGGTTATTTTGTGTTGTAAAGTCAGTTGTAACCTGGTCAGAAAAGTGCTGCTTTTACTTAAAGCGCTACTCATGCTACTCACAAGAGCGTGGGATTGGTGTTAGTATAATAAAGGAATCCTATTCTTTCTATCCCTTATTTTGATTTTCTGTTTATTCCCCTTAAAGAGGTGCAAATATTAAGTCCTCTAGGCCAGTGCCCACTCTACCATACTGTAGTATTTATTTGCATGAGTAGAACACACAGTTTGCTAATAAGATTTTTTCTGCTGCAAACTGAGGCCTCCAATATGCACACAGAAAGGATGGCTCTTAGAAGGCAGGTCCTATATCCAATTTCAGTGGATTCAATTCCACTGATGTCTATGTTCTAGAATTGGAACCGCCCAACAGTATTGACATTGCTGCACTCCTCAAGACTAGTTACACCACTTACTGGAATAAGTTCAAATTAGAAGTATTAATACTTGATTTCTTTGAGAGATCTCTTCTTCCACAGGAAAATACTAGTTCCTGGGCCCCAGTTTTCCAAGGAATGGTTGCCCAACCAATGAAATAAGGCTCCCAGAGGAATTCTGGACTCCACTTCTGAAAGAGAATCATCCTGTGAATGAGATAGTGTACAGTGGAAAAAAACATGAAATTGTTTCTTTTCCAATTTGGAATTAAGATCGTTTTTATAGCATAGTTCATACTTTTTCCTGGGCCTAAAACAAAGTGACTTAAAATACAGATATTCTTTATGATATGCCCAGAAATAAGCTTACATTCCTGCAAACCAATGCCATTACATATTAATCTACTATTAACTGAGCATCTATTATATGACAGGCACTGGACTAGGTGTAGACAATACAACCAAAAATATTCAAGTAAAAGATAAGAGAAAGAGCACTGGCCTAGAAGTCACAAGATCTAGATTCTTGTTCAGCCTTATCACTAACTCACTGCATGACTTTGGACAAGTCCTTTTCCTTCTCCAGGCCCCTTTGATAACAGGAAATGGATTGGACTATAAAATCATTAAAATCTTTTTCAACTCTGGAAATCTTGAAGGCCATTTGGTTTTCATCTGTAATGTACCTGTAGAATCTTTTATATAAAGGACTTTAGTACTACTGGGAAGGAAGAAACTATCCAAAATAACAGTCTCTTGTTTTTATTTTTTTTTATTATTTTTTATTTTGTCTTTTTAGGATACCAACTTAACTGTAACATTGTCTCTCACATGTGGAGTCATTTGGTCTGTTTTCTAATGCTCCAAAATCAAGGTGCTTAATATAGCCTTAGAGAGATACTGATGTTGCTAGCCATATGCAACACAGCAATAAGCAACATGCTGTACACATGTGTGAATTCATGCATGTGTGAGTGGGTTTCTGAATTATCTGTGTATATATGCATATATGCGTGATCACGTAAAGCATACAGCACACCAAAACATACAAATACAGTCTCTACTGTATTTTTTTTTTGAAAGTTGAAAAATTTTATCAATTAGAGAATGTAGAATGGCTAATTTTGTATATTTGATTTCTGAAACAGAAAATGCAACAGATAACCTTGAGTCTAGGCAAACATTTAAAACCACATATGGTACTAATGTTCTGCACCTTTCAAAAAGCGCAGGACTTTAATTAGTCTTCTCAGTGTCTTTCTGCCGTCCCTGTGTCATATGATGGCAATGTTGACAATGCCAGGGCCATTTGATGTAATCTCTCCAGAACAGACAGGAACATCCCTCATCGGACTTGTCCAAAGGACCGATTTCATCTTCAATGGAAGGTGCATAGAAGTACATGGGAGGAGTACGCTTAACCTTTGGTGTTTCCCTGCAGATGAAGGCATTTGCCTGGCAGACCTGTGCCAGGGTCCGACCACTGTACTGAAACTTGGAACAGGTGAGAAATCTGGCTTTAGGTGCCTGCGATAGCCTGAAAAAGGTATGTTGTTCCACACACTCCTTCCAGAACCTTTTGGCTGCCTGGGGACTTGGCATTTTAAATGCAATGGTGCCATCAAATTTGTTCTTCTCTTCAAGCCTCAGTCTGAGTAAAAACTCACTGCCCTTACAGGAGACCTTTGAGATGTTACCCCAGTCAAAGTGACAGAATGTCAGCTCTTCCTTATAGATGAACACGCCATTGCCAGACACGCCCAGCTTGATGTTCTTGGCCATGTTCCTAGCACAAGCCTCAATAAACATGGACAGACTGACTGCCCATCTGCAGATGAATGCCATACATGGGAAGTCCCCTGGAGTGCTCTGTGAACTGATAAGCAGCTTTTACTGAACCTATGCCAATATGTGCTTTGTAGAAATTCACCACCAAGTCCTCCATCTCCTCGGTGTCAATGGACCCAAAATAATAATCAGTATGTGGCATGATTTTGTTGACGTCCTCATCATCCACAGTTTCCTGTTCCACCTGGACGGTGTAGGATTCTAGGAAGGCACGAGTCACAGGGGGACAGGGCAGGCACCCAGAAACAATGTCTGCCCAGATCTGGAGGCATAGGAGGTATCTGGTAATACTCTCAGTCATCTGAGAAGCACAAGACGGGTAAAATTTGACATTGAAGGTAAAAAGCCACTAGCGATCTGGGCGAGGCGCGGCGGAAGCTGTGGCATGTGGGTTTTTTGAAGAAAATTATTAATGTTTGAAATGATACTTATAATGACATACATGGTTGAGGATTCCCAAGATAGATATGAAAGGAACTTATTTTTCTGGAGGTACTAAAAATAAGACTCACCTATACAGTTTAGATTAGGAACAGAGACAGGAGATGGAGCAGACAACCTCTTAGGGTTGCTTCCAACTCACTTCTATTTTGAATTGTCACTTCCCCAAATGATAGCAGAGCCAATGTACAACTGCTGGGGTGTTTCTTTCCTGTGTATTCTATTTTTCCAAATATATGGCTGAAATTGGTCAGGATTCTTAACAATAACAATAATCTGTCCCACTTGATGAGTTGACAAAGTTTAATAATAATAATCTGGGCAAAGTGAGTATAACAGTGATTATCATGTGCCCTATTCTATGATGTAGAAAATGAGGCTCCTTAAGATGAAACCACCTGGGACTTCCAATACTATGTTGAACAGAAGTGGTCAGAGTGGGCATTCTTGCTTTCAGCTTTTCACTGCTGACTGTCATATTAGCTTTGAGCTTGTCATATATGGACTCTATTGTGTTGGTAACATTACTTCCATACCTAATTTGTTGAGAGCTTTTAATCATAAAAGGATGTGGCATCTTGTCAAATGCTTTTTAGCATCTGTTGAGATGATCATATGATTTTGGTCCTTCATTCTATTAACATGGTAAATCACATTTATTGATTTATGTATGTTGAAGCATCCTTACATCCCAGGAATAAGGCCAGTATTGAGTTGAGAACTTTTGCACCTATGTTCAGCAGTGATATTGACCTTTCTGGAATCATATCCTTGGTTTGCTCTAAATCACAGTTTATTAGGGTTTAGTTCCCACAAATTGGGACAAATTTGAAATTATTTGGTCACAACACACCCACTTCTCCATATAAGGCTTGAATCCCCTCTGTAAGTATCCCTGCAAAGAAGTTGCCCCACACTTTCTTGAATGTAGTCTATTCTATCTCTGGACTCTATTGTAAAACTCTGTTTTCAGGAAACACTGTCTCTGTGTAGCTCTCACTCATTGGGACTAATTAGAAACACAGAATCTTTGGGTTATAAAGTATCTTAAAAGCCTTCTAATGAAATGACCCAAGGTGATGCTTGACTCTCCAGTTATGATAGTACAAAATCTGGAAACTGAATTCAAAGGAGACATGGTATACGTTGCAGTCTTAAGACAAAGCATTCTGTGTATGGTAAGCATCTTTGCTCTTTGTATAGGAAGTATATTACCCTATGGATGCTTTGTCTGCATTCATTTGACAGAAGAAGTGTGTAAGTGGAATCTGGGCCTGCTCCAAGGTGGTTCTAGAAAGTATTCTGTTCCCATTTGGTAACCTAGGTAACTGAATAATTAACACAGAAAATACAGGCATCTATCTAGCTTCCTTGAACACCAGGTAATACAAATATTGTATGCAGCTCTTTGACTGTTAACTTCCAACAGCAAAGTTATTTTCACAACCTATAATGAAGGTCTCACAAAACATCACTGTGTAATGACTGGCTAAATCTTTCATGTGGAAGCAGGTAAGATCACACTCTAGAGCTGTAAATGGAGAACTCATTTAAATGCTTAATAACTAATCATCTTATTAGAATAATCCAAAACCCTTGAGTACTGTGAATGGTCACATAATGGACTAGTATGACGTCCTCTGCATACCAGCTGGTGCTGAAATCATTGATAGTGTTCTGGATCTTTTTTCATGGTCCTATTCCTCCATCATGAAACTTAAGTGTGATTCAAAGCTTCAGGAGGAATGGAAGCCATGAGGCAGCATTCAGAATTTTTCTCCATAGTCTTCCTACTTCTTCTGTTTTCTGTCAGCCTCATTAGTATGGCCAAACAGTATGTACTGATGTCAAGATGACTAGTCTTGTTTCAATTTGTTTATTCTGAAAAGTCCCATTTCAAGTAGAGGAGGCAAGGCAGAGGAGTTAACCAATATTAGTGGTATCATATAAAGAAAATGAGGAAAATGTTGAGTTGTCATTTTTATTATTAACCTATAGAGAAAGTCTAAAAAATGTAAAATTTTTCACACACACTTTATATGCAGAGTATTAATGCAGACCTTTACCTCTTTCATGTTTACATTGATGGAGCTGGAACATATTCTTCTTAGCAAAGTATCTCAAGAATGGAAAAAAAAATATCCAATGTACTCAGCTCTACTATGAAACTAATTTATATGAAAGCTATAACCCAATTATGGCCCAAGATGATGGGAAAAGGGGATACATAGGGGAGGAGAGGAGGGAGGATAGGTGGAGGGAGAGTAATTGGTGGGACCACGCCTATGGTGCATCTTACAAGGGTACATGTGAAATTTACTAAATGTGGAATATAAATGTCTTAACACAATAACTAAGAAAAAGCCAGAAAGGCTGTGTTAACCAGTGTGATGAGAATATTTCAAATTGTATATAAAACAATTTCAATTGTACCCAACAATTGCATTAATGTACACAGTTATGATTTAATAAAAAAAACCTTTATGGCAGTATTTAAAAGGAGATCTAATGTAAATGGAATTATATACCATGTTCTTGGCTAAGAAGATGAAATATTGTAATAATTTCCATTCTCTCCCCATAGAATCTATAAGTTGAAAAAAACCTATATAAAATATTGACAAATAATCCCAAAATTTATCTGAAAGAATAAAACAAGGGACAACGGCATTAATAAAAATTCAGATTAATCAATACATCAGATTGGTGTTAATAAAATATCAAAAACTAGTGTATGATGCCCCATGATCATATCAATGTACACAGCTATGATTTAATAAAAAAAAGAAAAGAAAAATAAGAGGAATGAGACTCTCCCTATCAAGCATCTGTATATATGTATTATAAAGCCATAATAATTACAAGAGTTTGATATTGGATTGGTTTAGGTTAACCAGTGAAAGAGTCCACAAAAGCCCAAAACAGACACAGACACTGTTACACAGTGTAATGTGTAACATTCCACATTACAGTTGGAATTGTAATGCCAATTCAGTGAAGAAAGGATGAATTATTCACTAAATGATGTCAGAACAACTGTTTTAAGCATTTAGACAATGGAATGAAGTTAAATTACTACTTAAAATCAAAATAAATTCCAGATAGATAAAAGATGTCACTAAAAAGCAAAGGGAAATCACTGAAGTACTATTAGAAAATGTAGCTTAAAATTAAAAAAGTTTGAAGGTAGAAAAGGGCACTTTAAAGAATGACAATGGAGGCGGCATCCATAGCTCAGTGGGTAGAGTGCCGGCTACGTACAACAAGGCTGGCAAGTTGGAGTCAGGCCTAGGCCTGCTAAATGACAATGACAACTGCAACCAAAAAATAGCCGGGCATTATGGCAGGCGTTTGTAGTCCCAGCTACACAGGAGGCTGAGGTAAGAGAATTGCTTAAGCCCAAGAGTTTGAGGTTTCTGTGAGCTGTGCCGTGACAGCACTCTACCAAGGGCAACATAGTGAGACTCTGTCTCAAAAAAAAAAAAAAAAAAAAAAAGACAACTGCATCTTGAAGGTAGATCTGATAAATTTCACTAGAAAACATTTAAAATTTCTTATGGAAAATAAACATTATGATAAAACTTAAAGACTATAAAAAATTTTGGCATCAAATATCTAAAACTTATGGTAAATATATTTGTTATATAAAATGAACAATACTATAGAAAACTGAGAAACAGCAATTAAAAGAAGAAATACAAATAATGGACAAACATGAAAATTATTTAATTTCACTAGAAATCACACAAATATAAAATTTAATATCATTTCACAAGTCAGATTGGTATGGAATAAATACTAAGTGGTGGTGATGAGGTTTTGGTGGTAAGAATATAAATGCTTTGGAGAACAGTTTAGCAATATATTTTGAAAAAATTAAAAATATGCATAAACTTTTACTAGAAATTCCACTTCTAGGAATGTCTTATAAGAAAATACTCTGTTAAGTACAAAAAGAAGTTTTTGCTTCTTTTGTAGCTTTCTTTAATCAGGGAAAATTGAAAACATTTAAATGTCTAATAATATTAAGGCAACAATTAAATAAATTATTCTATATTCATGCAAGGAAACACTGCATTAACTATTAATGGTGATCTCAATGTCTCTTTTTTTTAACTTGGAGATATGTTCACCATATACTGGTTTGTTAAAACAACAACAATAGGGTGGCACCTGTGGCTCAAAGGAGTAGGGCACTGGCCCCATAAGGTGGCGGGTTCGAACCTGGCCCTGGCCAAAAACTGCAAAAACAAAACAAACAAAAAAAACCAAACCAACAACAACAATATTATCAAAGTTACCAAGAAATATATTTAGTTGTCTAATCAAGTTTCAAAAAATGTTTATCTGACAATAATTATACATATGTATGGGGCACAATATGACATTTTGATATATTTATATATTATAGAAAGATTAAATCAAGCTAATTAGTATATCCATCATCTCATTTACTTATCATTTTTATTTGTAGTGAGAACATTTAAAGTCTACGCTTCCAGAAATTTTAAAATATTCATTACTGTTAATTATGGTCACTGTGCTGTATAATAAATCACTAAAACTTATGCCTCCAATCTAACTTTTTGTATACTCAATATCTCCCTGTTTCCTGTCCTCTCAATCTATTCCCCTCCATCCCTTGGTAACTATCATTCTATCTTTGCTTCTATGAATTTAGCTGTTTTTTGTCATTATTCACAATAGTCAAGATATGGAAGCAACCTAAGTATGCATCAACAGATTAATGTATAAAGGAAATGTGGTATAAATGCACAATGGACTATTATACAACCTTTAAAAAGAAGGAAGCACTTGGGCAGTGCCTGTGGCTCAAAGGAATAGGGCGCTAGCCCCATATGCCAGAAGTGGCAGATTCAAACCCAGGCCCTGCCAAAAAAAAAATGCAAAAAAAAAAAAAAAAGAAGGAAGCACTGCTGTTTGCAGCAATATGGATGAACCTGGAGGACATTTATGCTAAGTCAAATAAGCCCAGCAAAGAAAGAAAAATACCATATAATTTCACTTATATGTGGAATCTAAAAATGTTGAAAAAGTCAAGTTTTCTCTTCTTTTGCAGTGAACCTCTTTTTAAAAGTAAAACATTATCTATAGACCTCATTTGTGAAACAGATAAAATTAAACCTAATCTGGCTGAAATTAAAATTGCAAACTTTAGAACTCCTGTCACATCAATACTCTTCTCCTCTTATATATAGGCTTATCCTTAAGGTACACCTTACAGAAACTCTGTAGGGCCCCTGCCCCAGTGCTTTGTGGAGCAGTTTAGAAACCTAATTTAGCTCAACCCTCTAATCCCCTTTTTACAGATTGAGAAACTGACATTGGAAGAAACTTGCTTAAGGTCACAACTCGAGTCAGTATCAAAACAGAGACAAGAATCCTGGTGTTCTCACTGCCAGTCCAGCTGTCAGTGCTATTCTCACATGAGATACTAGATGGGAAAATAATGTATAAAGCACCAATCATTAAACACATTGTAGTTATTATTATTTAAATAATAAACTCTTTGAGTGTCAGAATAGGTAGAGATCATCTAATCCAACAATCTTATTTTACAGACAGGGAAGCTGACATTCAGAGAGCAAAATGTACCTGGCTAAGATTACACAATCATTTAACAGGAATGATGGAACTAAAACTCAAGTCAAGGCCCACTATATTCTCTGTATTTGCTGAACATTTCTTTATTACTTTGAAATCATTTTCATATTCATTATCTCACTGAGCCGTTCTTCAAAGGAGAGAGGATATGAGACATTACCTTTAATTTATATATAAAGAAACCCAAGATACAGATCACTTACTGATTTGAAAAAGTATAGCCAAGTTTCAATCCAGGCTGCTAGATGCTTTTCACTTAACCACAATAACTGAGAAAATATTTTATTTTCATCTTTCCTGAATAATCTGCCTTGTTATGTTCTAAATCTACCTACGGTATCTTCAAAGTGACAGAGTAGTAAAAGTTGACTTACTGGGGAGAGTGATGAAGAGAGAAGAACCTACTGTGTCTTTCTTGATGCTCTTTAAAGTGGACAACAAAGATGTTACCCCATTTAATTCTTGCTGAAACTCTTACAGATAGTAACTATTTCTATTTTAGAAATAAAGGTCAGTGATATTGAGTGAATCACCTATAGTCACCAGCTAGTAAGTAGAAGAATCAGAATCAGAAGTCAAATCTGTATTACCTGAAATGTTGATGTCTGCCCTTGTCTGTGTGATGTGTCCTCTCAAACCGGCTCTGTCCCTATATTGCCAAAGACAGAGACACTGTGGTGCAGAATAGTAAGAAGACCCCCAAGCAGGAAAGTAGAAGACCTGAGGACTAGCCCTACTGCCTCAATAAACATTATGTGACTATGTGTATATCTCTACTTCTCTTTTAACCTAGTTTCACTGATCTATAACAAGAAGGGAATGTAGTATGGACTAAGGGAATATAGTCACCTAAGGAAAGTGGGTTCAAGAGTTTTCTATTCACATAGAATTTTTCTGGGAGTCTTAGAGTATACCCAAGTATGGCTCAAGGAGAAATGAAGCCAGCCTGCATTCCTGTCTTGTTTTTCTAGTCTCAACTTTCCAGACCAGTGTTTTTTAACCGTTTTTATCTCACAGCACACTTGAACCTATAGTTAAACTTCTGTGGCACAATTAAATTATGTTGATGAAAAAAAAAAAAGAGTAAAAGAAAATACACTTACTTTGCTCTGAACTTCTTTCAGAAATAATTTAATTAATGAGCTTTAAAAATTTTTGTGGGACACCTAAGATGGATCCTCTCATAGCACACTGGTTGAAAATCACTGTTTCCCATTCTAAGGCATTCCCCTGAAAAACATCAACACTACCCTACAGAAAGGAGAAGCTAAGTGCTTCTTCTCTGAGTGACCTTTGCAGATAGGCATCACCCCAAGGCCTGTTTGAGATCATGTATCCTAAGGACATAACATTCTCTGGGGTTGAGGCAGCCTAGAACCTCTGACCTAATCACTCAAGGGAACTCTTCTTTGAAAAGCTCTCTCAAGCATTGCTGAGCATTAGTTTCATTTTTGTTTTTTATCTCAGGATACTGCTTTTGGGTCTGTGGAACAGGCTAGACAGCTCTAGGCATATAGTCTGTGTCCTGACAAAAAGCAGGTCTCCTGTGAGAAGGCCTTATGAGATGGCAGAGTTTGTGTGACTCCAAGAAAGTGATTGTTTTTCTGTCTGTTCTATCAACCCAGAAACACAGGTGGCAGCCAACTCAGCACCATGTATGGGCCCTCAGCATGGTCCCTCAACTGATGTCCTATAGGGAGGCTTTTTGGGAGTGGTCATGAAGCTGTCACTATCATTTCTTTTGACCTTATGGTTAGCTCTAGTGAGAAGTAGCAGAATGGAACTCAAGCCCAGATGCCTTGGCTTTTAGTATGCTCCACAGTCTGGTCCAAGCTCCATATAATGAAAATTTAAAGAGCACTATACTGGCAGTCAGAAAGGCAGGTACCAAATCCCAGCTCCACTGCTTTATATTTAATTGGAGGTGTGGACCCTACTTCCTCATTGAAAAATGAAGATAAAAATAATGGCATTTTCTACTTCATAGAACACACCAAACAAATAATATAGAATGCATGTTTAAGTAATCTAGAAAAACAAATGTACACATCAAAAGGGTTATGTTTAAAGTTACCGTGTCTATCTTGTCTTCTGTTTCTCTCCATCAGTGACCTCTCCTAAACATGATGTTCTCTTCATTGGCTCCTTCCTTGTCCACAAATATTCTGTCCTGTGTTCCCTGTCTCCAACACACACACACACACATACTCATTTGTCTGCTAAAGCCAACCCTACAGTGTCCAGGTCCAGACCACTCTCCCTAGCATCTGCAGTTCACACAGGCCTTCTTCTTTAAGAGGGCAGGAAGTGGAAGAAGGTGAGGCTGATAAGTCAGATGATTGCTGGGCCATGAATAGCCTTAAATGTCATGCTTCACATTTTAAACTCGAACATGATGAAGTATTTGAATCTGTCATTGAGCTCAACCATAGATGATGCTTCATAACTATCCTCCGATGGTTAAAGAATAATCCAAATTTGAGTTTGTGCACTATGTTCTTGGCCAGGGGTGGCGAACAAGTTCGACTACGCGCTCGGAGATCGCTCCTCAGAGGTCCCTCCTCAGAAGCAGCATAACAAAATCCAAACTTGGCAAAGAGCCACAGTATACAAAATAATGATAAGAGGCAAAGAGCCGAAATT